>JADLZK010005564.1:0-54676 GCA_015847255.1 Hyparrhenia diplandra
TTGTTGCACCACTTTGTGTACCCTATAAGCCGGCTCTACAAAGAGGAGAGGATCGCAGGTTGAGGATTTATGAGATAGCATAATTCAGAGTTGTTCTGCAAGTCATAGTTTTTAAATGAAATGATCGCTTCTTTCATAAATAAATGGAAACGATCATATAAAGAAACTTCTATGCATTCACACCAAAGTCGGGTTTGTTTCTGCTCATAAACGACTTATAATTCGATATTATTCGGAAGAGGCGTGCAATGCAATGAAGAACTTGAGGGGTAAGGAGTATACCTATGGACAGTTCGGCGCCTCTTGAATTGATGCACGTCTTTCTTGCAGCAGCTGACGCGCACTGTTTACGATGCTTGCGCAAGACAGATGTGCCGTGACTGAAAACAACCTCTGTGCCACAGTCAATGCACTTCGCTCTCGCAGGTCGACCATTTACCGGGCGGTGTAATGTGAAAATAGTCCCGCTCCTTGGATCGATTTTTGCGCCACGTTATTGTCCGGTATATCAGCGGTACTAACGGATGCATCTGCGTGCTCTGCTCCATCTCTATCATCTCCATCTCAATCATGCCTTCGGTTCAATATGAGGGCAAGCATCAGTGACACAGAAGAAGGAGAAAACGGTGGCATGGTATGAGGCGCGTTGCAATCACAGTTTATTCAAAAGGAAAAACGAACTGTAAGTAAAATCACAAATCCACGAGGATCGATGTATACCACCAGCAGTTTGGCTGATGCATCTATGTGCTGTGCTCCATCTCAAACATGCCTTCCGGCTCAGTAGCAGGAGCAGGCATAACTGACAGATGAGAAAGGAGAAAGTTTTTTTTTTTCTCGATGCGGGCCATTCACCCGTTTTTCATTAAGAGGAAGTCGAAAACCAAAGCGGACAATACAAGCGATGTAAAGAGGACATCAAAAAACAAAGACTAAACCCCAAACAACGAAAAGAAGAAAAACTGACAACGAACGGAAGCAGCCTGGGAAGAGGAGAACTCCCCGACAGGACCTAGCTACCAAGATCCTATGCAAGATATTACATTTGCGAACCATGTTGCGACCACATGGCAACAACGGGCGCTAGGGTTGTGACGCCTAGATTGTAGCCAGTCCTCCGCCTCTGAGCGTACAGCAGATGCCAATGACGGGGCCGACACCGCCAAGTTGTTTGAAGACGCGGGCGTTGCGCTGCTTCAGACCACCCACGAGACTGGAGGAGGAACGTGTCGAACACCTTTGCGACAGTCCTTGTCAATCGTCGTCTTTGTCGAAGCCACCATTCCGCGATGTCCATCTCCGCTGCGGCACCCCAGGATTCTGCATGCCACATGGGGACAGCAACATGAACCACAGCTGCCTGGTGACGACACAGCCAAGGAAGAGGTGAGCGCACGTCTCCGGCTCCTGCCCACACAACGCGCAGGCATCATCGTCCTGCAGGCCATGCCTATATCTCCGATCTCCCTGTCCATAACCTGCGATGTAGAGCTAGCCAGAAGAAGAAACGCACACGATCCGGCGCCTTAGTGCGCCAAAGCTCCTTGGCGCCCGGCAAAGGACACCGCGCCGTAGAAGAATGCCCGATACGCTGACGACGCGGAAGAGAAAGGGGAGAAAGATTATTTGCCACAATTTCAGAAGAAGAATCGACGAAAGAACAGTAGACAAACCCATTCGCAAGGATTGATGCATACATACCTCCTTCGACCTTTTGCTTGAGCCTGCAATAGTCAAGCTCGTCCACCCGTCGTCGGCGTCATACATGAGCTCCTTGACACGAGCGAGGGAGCGGGCAAGCGGCTTTGTTCCCGACCGCCCCTCCCCCCTTGACACCATTAACCACCGTCTCCATCCTCTCCACCTCCAGACTTGAGTTCACCGATGGCACCAGCGAGGCCAACCCGATGAATCCAAGCGTCGGAAAGCTTTCCGGTGGGTAGAAGAGCTTCGAGGATAGTCTGCGCCCGCCATAGAATCGCGGACTCCCACGGCGGCCGCCTCTGCCCTCTCCAGCAGATCGATCTGAGCCATGGCGATGGTGAAGCGGATCAGAGGAGGAGGAAGCAAAACTGAGGACTACCTGTGTAGCCCAAGCGAAGACAAGTCCAGAAGTGCATATAATGCTTGGATGCAAGCTGGTAAGATGAGAGAGCAGGTTCAATGGTCAATGCCAGTCTGATCAGTCACCAGTGGAAATCGGGGAAAATTGGAGCACGCGATTTCCAGTGCTGTGCAACGTGGAGCAGTTTCCAGCACAGAGTTCTATTCATCGGCAGAAATATCTCAGCTTTCAGTTTCCAAATGGAAAATGGACCAATGTCAAATAAAGAGGAAAATGCTCGGTAGAATCCATCTTCTCACCGAAATCATCAGAGCCCCAGAAGATTACGTTTTAAAAACTAGTAAGTTAATTTGCACAAATAGTGTAGGTAGCTACTTTGATTATTTACTTAGCATATTTGGGTTTCTTATTCAGTTGAGCGCAGTGAGGAACGATCAATAAAATATGGGATGAGCACAATCAGAACATATGGCAGTCAAGCTCTGTGCGAATTAACTTGCCCAAACAGAGCATCCTGGCCCAGGGGCTCAATCCTTGGTGACCGTGGATTTGCCCGCCGCTGGAGGCACTACTAGAGTTAAAAGGATCATTGGCCTGGTTGTTAAGACACTGCACTGGATCACTGATTGGCACAGTTCAAAATGTTTCATTTTGCTATTTTTTAAAATTTAAAATAAAAACAAACTTTTATGCCCCACCTATCATACGGTGCTGTTTTTCTGGATAAAGCACGTTGCTAGTTTCAATATTTTTTGTCCACGACTTTTTTTTTTCGAACATGCATTTGCCGCGAATTCATTAAAAGGAGAGAAAGAGAGTTTGTTTTTGTTACAACACGCCACACTCACACAAAGTATCAGGTAATCCATGGATTCTGCGATAACTACGGCACCATAAACGACTTTGAGGTTATGATTACAAATAAACCAATATCGCGACCGCAGCATGAGCTCTAGAGGACTAGCCTAAGAGTAGCCGGCAACAACTGAAGAAGGTGCCTGAACATATTAGGCTACAAAAATTCCATAGTCAAGCTAACTGGTACCTTGAAGAGTTTGAGTTTAGTGTCAATCCAACAGCTACAAATTCTCTCTTTGAGTAGTTTTTACACCTAAACAGCCATTGTAGAGAATGCCACTCTGCTTTTCACAGGCTTCCGTCAACACTCAACAGCCATTTTTGTAGTCTGAATTCCAAAACTCATCCATCCATGCAGCCGGCGATCAGTGCTGCTCGCCGTCAGGTTTAGCAGAGAAACAAATAAGTTACTTCAATCCCATCCTCATTATGTCTTACTGGTTAGCAAAGCAATGACTGATGATAACATTATTTAAACCAACTCCTCTGATTACAGAAAGTGCATTCTATATATACTTTTGGTCCCTTCTGTAGTCAACAAAGTAAACAAATAAACACCCTCAGGAACAAAATACTAATAAGCTCCCACTACGCTCATCATAACACACTTGAGCAAAGAGGACAAGGTTTACAAGTGAAACAAAACCATGTGCAGAATCAAGAGAGCCTGACAAAGAAAAAACAAGTTTTTGAGGATATGGGTAAAAAGAACAACACTTTTGGCATTTCAGGCATTGGCTTCTCGCCCTTAGGCCGTGGTCAACAATAAGCCTTGTAATTTGTGGCAGGTATCTAGGAGGAAACAGGGGAAGTGCTTTCAAGTTCCAACACTTCCTCGAACAGCTTGTAACAGTATGATACTCCTAAAAGGTTCTGAAGACGGTCACTGCGGCGATGGTGTCAGCTTGAATGCCTGCAAATAGACTGCTTACTTTAGCATGACACCATATGTATGTAAACCATGAAAACAAATATGATCAGTTGTAGAAGTATACCTTGCAAGTTGGGGATGCGGTGTGAAACCTGCTGTGCTGGTAGGAACGTGTGCTTAACAAGCGACCCCAGTATCAGTTCACGTATTTTCTCATCAATTATTACAGTTAGCTTGCTTGTTGCTAGCCTTCGGCATTGCTCTGCTAACTCCTGCTGCAACCGCGGACATTCAGTTCTTCAGGGAAGGTGGGGGCCCCTTCCTGGCAGCCAGCCTTGAAGGTATACTCTTGTAATAAAGATCTCCAACCGTTTGAGAGGGAAGGCTATGCAGACCCACGGGAAGATCCGAGGTTCGCAGTAACTGTCAAATCGGAGCTGTTGCAGGGACGTGAGGGGAGCTGGAAGGCGCTGCATCTTTGCTCGCATGTTATCTGACAGTGGAGTGGAGAGCCGCAGGCATTGGGAGAGGTGAGGTGCTTGCAGAATGGCGTGGTAGGGAAAGACGGGTCATCGATCTGGAGCCTTTCAATCGGGGCACAGCTCATAACCTGCGTCGATAGACTCTCCAAACATTGTTGATGTAAACCAGGGGCATCTGCATACTTCCAAATACCTGAGACTACGGAGGATTGGACGCCCTCTAGTGCCTCTAGCGATTCACAAGATGCAATTGTCAGCTCTTCCAGTGCCGTGCAAGAATGCAGCGGTAAGAGATTTCAATCCACGGCTACCGTATGCTTCAAAACACACAAGATTGTGGAGGCATTGGAAACCCTCTAGTGCATCTAGCAATTTGCACCATTCAATTGTCAGCTTTTTCAGTGCTGTGCAGGAATGCAGCTGCAATTTCAATTTAGAGCTATCCCACACTTTTAGTACTTTGAGGCAGGTCAAATCTCTTGGAAAAGCAGGGCTGCAACGCTCCCAGGGAAGCACCCCAGATTTCTAGTACGCCAAGTGAGTACAGGAGAAACCATCTTCCGTTTTGCCTGGTCATCGATTTCGTCTTCATGCACCAAAGATGATATCATCTTGGGGCAATAAACAATTCTTAGCTCCTCAAGGGAGGTGAATCCAGAGAAGTCCTCCTTGTTCCCCTGAAACTTTTAGCCCGCAAAATTCAATATGCATCTTCTTGAGAGGATACGAGATTAAGATGGAACACGCCTGGGGAGTTCATCGGACACTGACCTTGTCCAATGTGCTATCTAGATTTCCCTGTGACAAGCACTTAGCCAAGGCGAGATTTGATAAACTATTCTCTTTCCCTTCTATCAATAGCCCTGTTATCTGCTCACATCTCTTTAGATGCAAATTCTCTAGGCCTCGCACATATTGCAGTATCCAAAGATAACCACTTCCCGGTTATTCTACAATCATTAATGCTGAGACCTCGAGAGATGGGAGAGCATCAAATCTATGTCTACCATGTCTTCAAGGGCCTGCATTGAAGGAACATCCGAAGAGAAAAAATGTGCAGAATGTTATTTCCAACCACTTCAAACGACAAGTTGCCTAAAACCTTTTGAGTGAAATAGACCATAAGTTTTTCACATCCCACTATTTCCAATCGAGTTATATTCCTCAGGTTGCAAAATGACAAAAATTTGTCATCAGGGTCAGCAAGGGAATATCGTTCACCAGCTTTCCATGATCCGGATTCTCAATTCTACGTCTGATGAACCCTCCATCTTTGGAAGTGTGGAAACTTTTCAATGGATAATTTACAAAATCTATTTGATGGTGGTAGAGGGATTTTGATACCACTAAGTGAGGGACACTCATGGATAGTGAGCTCGTTCACATTAGGTAACCATGATTTCTGTTCGATTTCAGAATTTCACATCTTTTCAAAGAAGGGAAAAACCTTCAATAGCCGACATTTCTTGATCACCAGTACCCTCAAACTTGAGTTCAAGTCCCTCACTGAATTGTTATTTGAAACATGTTTCCAACTTTGGCATATCAATCAACACCAGCTCCTCCAACGAGGGAATTGACAACTCTGTTGCTTCTGGCATATTCCTTAACTTCAACTTTTGAGAATGGCAGACTTTCTAGAGATGGGAGTATTTCCCATCCTATACAATCCTCTAGATGGATCGTTTGCAAGTAACAGGACCGTGCTAGAGACGAAGCACCGCATTTTCCTTTGTTAGAACAAGATTCTTGATGCTGACAAGATCACTCATCCACCATCAACAATAATTGGTTTGCCGAACATCACAATACTTCCAGATGGTAACAATTGCTCAGAGATATAGGAAAATATTCATTGCTCCTTTGTTCTCAAGTTTTAGGTAGCGAAGATGGATACAGTTTACCAAATTGGAAATAAAGGTATGGAAGGACTTGAACGGGACATTTAAAGAATCGCAGCACCCAACTAAGATCACCGTCCTCAATCTCCACAATGAAGAAGCTGCTTTCAATTTTTTCTTCAAACCTCATGTTACCAACTATGTTCTCACATTCATCTATATAGTACACCCAAATCAGTTTGAATCGACAGATGGCGCACGGTTGGTACCACTTCTTTGCACTCTAAACCATCTATAGTTGCAAACTCGGTCCCTGAAACCAGTCTTGCAAATTCATGCATCACACCACCACATAACATAGCATTGTTGATTTGTGTAGAATGGAGTCATCTTCTGTTTCCAACCTCCTCAAAGAAACATGAGTTGACTAAGCATTGAGATAACCCCCGTCTATCTCAACAGATTTCACAAATCCTGATGATATCCACATGGGAACCAAACCATCAATATGAAAGTGATGGTCATTAGGGAATACAGAACAGGCCAAGAAACACTGTTGTAAATTGTATGGCAGATCATAATAGATGTTCTTCAAAGCAGTCACGTGCCTCCATGGGTTGCAGAGATTCCCAAATACCATTCTTAATGAGGTTTTTCAATGGTCAAGAATAGGCTGCTCTCTTAATATTTCTGCTGCACTTTCTGCTGCTAATGGGTTGCCCTTTAACTTTGCACATATTTGTCGGCTGGTGTCTAGATGCTCTTTGCAATTGTTATCACCAAATGCACAAGCTCTAAACAATTGCAAAAACCATCATTTTCTTAGAGCTCTTAATGCAGCTGGTCTGAGTTGTACTTGTACCTAGACTTTTTACAACAGACCAATTTCTAGCTGTCAATTATCACATTACCCTTTCTGCAACTTGATCCTAAAGCATCTATTAGATCTTTTCCATTTGGGAATTGCCGAGGCTGTCGTAGACATCATCTAGAACAAGTAGAAACTTTTGGATAGACAAGCCATATCTTTCTTTAAGGCCTCTAGAAGCTTCGAGTAATTGTTGACTCCTTCATAGCTTTTCTCTGTTGTGAGATACTTCATGGCTGGCCATAAGTAACAACATCTAAGAATCTCCCTTGTCACTCTTACTTCATCAAAAATGTTGGACACCCAAATCCATATCGCTCAAATTCTCTTTCAACATGTGGGTCATTTGTATATAAGTTTAGCAAAGCGGTCTTCCCCAACTCCTATAATGCCTACAAAAGGTAGCACAGTTATAATGTCTGACTTAGCAGCTTTGATTATCATTATGATTTGTTTTTCCCACATCCTTCCATATACCTTTCCAGGAGAACTAGATGTTCTTAATCGTGTATCTGAGTTGTTAATCTGATACTGATCAGACCTTACAATAGAGTCCTTGATATAGTCAATCCCACATTTGCCTCAGTTCTTCTTAACTCAAGAACTATTTCCTGGATCGTTTCAAAAATTGGTCATGTCAGAGGTGTGTGGTTGTACATGCACTGTACTCAATTCTCATTCTTTTTCTGCCCTCTGAATCATTGGTCCGAAATTGTGGCACCATTTTGTACACTGTCGCCGACACTACAAGAGGAAAGGAGTGCAGGTTGGTAGTGGAAATTTAATACCATAATTTAAAGGTACACTGGATGCCATAGTTTCAGTAAAACGACAATATTGCTTTCCCTATAAAAAAATTGTACGTGTATTGAGGTGCTGACTCCATGCTCCAGTGCTTCTTTAAAGAAAATGAAAGCGACACAGTGATTCATCATTTTTGCACATCATAGTTCAATACTACAAACATGGCTGTAATTCAGAACTTGAAGGGTAAGTACTACCTTGGACGGTTCGGCGTCTCTTCATTTGATAAACGTTTTTGTTGCAACTTTGAGATGCTTGCGCAAAGCTGATGTCCATGACCCCATGTAAGCTCTCTGCCGCAGTTATTGCACTTCGCTTTGGAGGCTCTCTGTTAACAGATGGTATAATTTGAAAATAGTCCCGCACCTCCGATCGATTTTTGGCCGCCATTATTCAGTGCACCAGTATTGTTGGCCGATGCATCTGCTTGTTCTTGTCTATCTCTGTCTCCATATCCAACCATGCATTCCGGTTCAGTAGCAGGAGCAAGCGTAACTGACAGATGAGAAAGGAAAAGTTATTTTTCACAATTTCCAGAAGAAAAAAACAGTAGACAAACACAAATCGCAGGATGGATGCATAAATACCTCCTTCGACCTGTTGTGAGCCTGCAATAGTCAAGTTCATCCCACCACGTCGTCGGCGTCGTACATGAGCTCCTTCACACGAGCAAGGAGGCGGGTAAGCGGCTTGTTCCCGACCGCCCTCCTTTGACACCATTAACCACCGTCTCCATCCTCTCGACCTCAGACTTGAGTTCACCGATGCTTTCAGCGAGGCCAACAGTGAAGCCACGCGTCGAGCACGCCCGGTTGAAGAAGAGTTTCCATGATGGTTTGCGCCAGCCATGAATCGCGCCCACCACTGCGTTCGCCTCTCCCGCCTCACCAGATCGATGTGAGCCATGGTGAACGGAGGAGGAAGGCAAAGTGAGGGCAGCCTAGCCAACGGCCGGGTGGTAAGCTGGTAAAGGCGCGTAAAGCGAGAACAGGCAGAAGTGGAGAATAAGAGAGCCAGCACTTTCAGTGACTAATGTGGATCCACTTTCTTTATTTTTGATAATGCAGGTATAAATATATCAGCCTTTGACACTAACAGGAATCCCTGATTACAAGGAAATATTAGGTCGAGACCACTTTCTCGGTGCAATCGAAAAAAAAAAATCTTAAAAGATAGGAACAGCAGTATTGCAAAGCCTAAGCACAGATCACTATAATCCTTCGTTATTATGTGGAAAATATCTTAGTTACTAAAAACTACATGCATGCATGTTTAATTGTTCATAATGTGAAACCATGCATTTTTTAAAAAAAACAACAATCATCATTATTCAAATGCTAGAAGCCTAAATTGCGAGCAGTTGGACAGAAAACACAAGTCCTGAATCAATTTCATACATCACATTGTACTTTCAGAAATAGGAAGAGGATTTTTGCAGCACTCCGTTAATCCACTACGCAACTGCACAAACTGCCACACAGAACCGGAACCCACCACGTGACACCGTTGCGACCTGGCGAATCTAATCGGGGAGCGTGCCGGAAAAACTTGACTCACCGATCGAAGTCCGGTGTAGAGATGCCGATCTAGTTGGGCTGCCGCGGCGAAAACGGAGAGCCATCGCAGGCCCAGGGCTGGTGGCGGCCCGTGGTGATGCGATAGCGAGGAGAGCGCGGGGCCAGGTGGCGGAATGCGGCAGGCGCTGCGGGAGCAGGACGGCACACCAGCCGGGGCTGGTTCCGCGGTGGGGCGGGGGTGGCGGCGAAGTGGGCGGCCCGTGGGCTGTGGGCTGTGGTGAACAGGGCGGTGAACCGTTTTTGTAGGAATAGCCGGAGTCATTCATTGATCATGATTCATGAGCATGATTACAATCAGTGTTGATAATAGCCATAGTCTTTTTTTTTTTTTGAGGACAGTAATAGACATAGTCTTGGTGGTGGTACGAGCCACTCCACCGGGTTATTATGGGGAGACTAGTTTTTCGCACACTCTTAGCACGTTATAAGATCTGCTAGAATATAAAAGAAGGAAGAAGCACCTTTCCTATACGTTGGTCGAAAGAAATTTTGTAACCGCATCTTGCGACCACCCAGCGCCCTGGCGTGGTGGCGCTTCGGGTTCGACGCGTCTGGGCCAGCGTGGCGCGGCTGTGCGGCGATGTCGTGGTCGTATATCTGCGGTCCGCGACCGTCTGGGTAATGTGTGCGGCGATGCATTTGCTTTCGGAACAATGACGCGGTGATTTATACTGGTTCGAGGTGTCGAGCACCTAGTCGGTGTGTGGCACTATCGAGCTCAAAGTGCTTTCAAATCGGGGGCGAATACAAAATTTTGGCGAGAGAGGGAGATGGGCTCAGGTCTCGATGTGATGAGTGAAATCAAGCGTGTGTGTGTGTGTGTGCGCTTTACGTTGTGCAAGAGAGCCTGCCCTCCACGGCGGCGAGACCCTCCCTTTTATAGCCGTGAGGGGCTCACATGGGTCACCCCGGAGGGACCTAGAGATCGAAGGAAATAAGCTCGGGCACGGGCTGTCAGGCGTGATGTGCGCGAGTCGCCGCCTACTCCAGGCACGCTCGCCGGTCGCCGTAGAGCGAATAAGGGGCGGCTCCATATCCCGATCACGGTGACACGCGCGGGCGGCGAGCTTGGAGCTCGTGTCGTTGTTCGGTGTAGAAAGGGACGGTGAGCTCGTTCCGCCCGCCATCGTTCTCCCACGCCATTGCCATCCGTTGAGACGCGCCCGCTGTCCGCGGTCGGGGTCCTGGGCGCCGCCGTGCCTTAAAATACGTGCCCAGGGTCGCGGGAAAAGCGTGTGGCGGGAGAGCTCGTCGTGGGTTCGGCGTCGTCCGTCAGTCGTTCTTGTCGTGTAGTGGTTGTCTCTTGCGCTTGTTGCCGGCGCGGCGTGGTGACGGCGACCCATGCCGCGTGCCGTCGATGATCTTCTGCGGCGAGGCCAAATCTGATCGTAAGGTTGCGGCGCGGTCCGTAGGCTGTGCCTTTGGACCCCTAATCATCGTGTCCGGAACTGCGTCGTCATTGGGTTTGGGGCGGGGGCTCGTCCGAGACGGAAAGAAACAATCATCGGGGAGCTCGTCGCATCCCGAGTTCCTGGGAGCTCGTTGGCGGAACTTTCCCTTGGGACGAGAGCTCGAGCTCGTTCCTGGATCTTAGCGTCCCGTGAGTTCGTGCTCGGCGGAAAGTCCCGTCGGGTTCGACTTTCATCGTGGGTGACATCGTGGCTAGTGGGCACTCCCTCCTTTTATCGCTTTGTTAGAGTTGGGTTAGGATGGTTGACTTAGCGGGTCATATCGTGTCCCCGGTAGCCCCGAGCGCGGGAGGGTCGGACCCTTGTATTTGTCTCGCATTACCGTTATCGGGTTGAGGGACGGATGTTCTCATCGAGGTCTTGTATGGCCTCTTTCAGGCGGAGTGTAACCCGAGCTGCGGGAGGATGCACCGAGTCCTCGCGAGGAGAGGGGCTTTATTTTGGCGGTGCTCGTGCCGTGGTGTGCCTTCCGGGTCCGCTTAAGGAAGGCGGTGAGCTTGAATCCGACTTTACCGCGAGGCGGTCGAGCAGCTCTTGTGAGCTTTAAAGTGGATTTGCACGGAGGTGAGGTGGGGCTCGCGTTCGGCGGCTCGTTCGTCGGAGGCCAGCTTCGCGAGGGCCGACCTCATATTCCGGGCAGATCCTCTATAGTCAGAGGATCCGCGGGATCTCGGCGACTCGTGCCTCCCTCGCCGGGGAGGATGACCAGAGGCAGCTCGCGATGTTTGGCGACTCCAGCGCGGCTTGGATGGAGCCCAGGAGTCCACGAGGGGCGTTCGAGGGCGCGGGCGTCGGCCTCCTCCGTTGCGCTCCTTGCTTTCGAGATGCCTCGGGCGTGTCGAGCTCTCAAGGACCGACCGAACTGGAGCTCGATTTCGTTGTGAACTTCGTCGCTATGTCGAGCTCGACATATGGCCCGGCAGTTGAGGATTCGATCGTTAGTGGCGGCTTGCTGGACCTTCGCCTACTTGATAAAAAGAGCCGTTTTGGGAAAAGTTACCGTTAGGAAGTTACCGTTAAGGGGCGGCCGTTGCATGCGCGGACGTTTAAAGCCTTCCGTTTCGCCGCGTGGCGCTCACGCGGAAGGGCCGCGGACTGGGGTCGGGTGGAAGTGGTGGGCCTCCTGGCCCGTTTTCCTCGGCAGGCGTCCGTTTGAGCTCACCCTATAAATAGGGCGGGGGTTAGGGTTATCCCCTTGCTTCCTACTTTCGCCGCCGCGACCTCTTTTCGTCTTCCTAGCTCCAGACCCCAATCCACGATCTTTGCCACGTGAGAGCATCTTCTCGAATCTTCACAAATTGTTGATCGGCCAAAGCGGAAAGACATGGGTTCGTGGTTGCCGTCCAAAGGTGACCCGATGACATCGCTGCGACTGCGTGGTGTGTGGAAGGCGCTCGGTCTTCCGGTGACCCGAGGCCAGGGTGGATCAAGCCGTCGCCGGCGCACGCCACTCCCCAACCGCCCGGCGGTTCACGTCGTCTCCTTCGCCTCCTTCCACGTCAGTGGGGTCCGTGTCGGACTTCCTCTGCCCGGCTATTATTACCGTCTTTGGGGCTGAGCTTCAACATCCCCGAACCAGCGGCTGCTTCACATCGCGACTTTCACCACCCTCTGCGAGGGGGGTGGTCGAGATCGGGATTGGGACTTTTCAAAGCATTACTTCCACACCAAGGTGGCCTTGTAGCTCAGATGGCCAGGGGAACCGTCCCCATCAGCACATCGTGCTGCAACCTTATGGGAGCGAAGGGGAGAGTATCCGACCACATCGTCTCTCGCTCGTCGAACACCGAGATTGGAGAGGCGAATGGTTCTACTGAAGAAGCCGAGGGCGGCCTCTTCCGCGCTTCAAGCGGCGTGTTCCTCGACTCGGCCGAAATTTGTGGAGAATCCCCACAGCCATCCGCCTCACGAGATCAAGGCAGCGTCGCTCGGAAGGTGGACCTCCTCAAGCAAGCGGACCTTACGGAGCCCCTCCTCTACGCTTGGACCCTGGGGCACGGGAGGGGTCGTCCCCTAAGCGGAGAGGCTCTCCGCACGGGAGATGACCAGGGAGAAAAGAGCCTGGAAGAGCACCGTTGACTGCGAGCCCGCTCGGCCGGCGAGGTGGAGTGGGTGGTCCGCCGGAGACGCAGGGAAGGCTTTCAAGATCGGCGGAACTTAGCGGCATCCGCGGCGCTAGCGGCCTTGCGGCCAGCGGAGTGAGTTCTTTTCTGCGTCTTCGTTCTTTTTTGTTTTCTGTTCTTCGTAGGGGAGTAACTATGCTGCCGTCTTTGCGGATTGGCGAGATTTATCTCGAAGCCCCACCCTCAGCCGGCGAGACGGTCCCTTCCTTGTGCGTTCCGCCGGAACGATTCGCCTCGCCGCTGCTACTTCTTCTTCTTCAGGCACGTCGACAGCGCGCCACGAGTCGCGGGCGGGCGCGGCGTTAGCGGATGACACACAGCGGAGGTCCGAGTCCCGAGGGGCGCGGTCGCGAGGAAGGACGGGGGCGTCGTCATCACAGGTGGCGCCCGGCGGCCTCATCGCATCGCACGCGTGCTTTCAGCGCTCTTCTTGAGGGTAGCGGTCAAAGGAAGCGGGCGGCGGCGAGCATGCGAGGAGGAGGAAGGCGAAGCTAAAAGCGCGTGGCCATCGGGTGAAGATGTCAGAGCTCGTCGTCTTATCGTTGCGTCACGGCACCGTCAGAGCCTTTTCTCTTTCTTAGTGATAACCTGGCTTTCTTCTTCTTTGTCTTGTAGGCAAAAAGTCAAGCCCACAGGAGCTCCCAACCTTATGGCGTCGGGATGACTACGAGTCAAGCTCGGTGGTGACCCTCCTCCTCCCATCGTTCGGGCTCGGGGTGAGTCGTCCCTCGGCCCTGGGGGAGGAGGCGGAGAGCACAGGTCTTGGGGTCTTTGCCGCATCTTAGTCGAATACGCCGTCCGGTAACCCGGGCGTGGCGTCGCGATCCGCCCGGCTCCAGCGGCTAGAGGACTGGCACGGCCCGGCGTCGTTGTGTCGGGGGGGCGGAGGCGGAGGTGTCGACACCGGCTCTCCCGAGAGGGGGGAGAGGAAGATGTTCCCGGACGGACCTCGGGCGGCGGGCCGGCGGGGGGTGAGTCCGGCCCGGGTGTGGGATGCGGGGAGATGCCCGGAGACGGGGGACGTGCGCGGCGCGGTCCCCGACGAGCTGCTACGGAGGCGCGGGCATGAAGGGGAAGATGAAGAATGTGGGCGCTGCGGCGGGGTGCCCGGCGAGCCCGCGGAGGAGACAGCGGGCGTGGCGAGAGCCGCCCGCGAGAGACAGCGGGCGTGGCGCGGGCCGCCACAGAGACCGCGCGCGGCGCGGTTGCGGACGGCTCGCCGTGGAGACTGGCGTCGGGGAGGGTCTCCGGGCTGCGCGCCCGCCCTAACGCGTCACTGCGGTGGGCATGGCGAGCCCACCGTCATCGGGCGGGGGCGGCGAGGTCACCGCTCGGAGCGTGGGTTACTCTTCGTAGCGCGGCCCGGCGTGGTCCCGCACCGGGCGTCGGCGGGGCGGCTCGAGAGACGTTGGAGGCGGGCTGCGAGCGGCCGTGCGTCCCTCTACGTTGGTTGTGGTCGGGGGACGCCGTCACCGCCTTGGCTAGCGGCGGAGGTGCGCCTCTCCCCAGAGAGAGAACCCGTGCCACCACCACCTCGCGGGGTAAGGACTTCATCGGTCTTGCGTTACGCGGTTTTGAACTGCGGTGCTAACTCATTTTCTTACGAGGACCTGAGGGATGCGATTGGTCGGCTTCAACCGTGGTGGAGGCGGAAACGCGAGATTGGTATCTGGGAGGCTTGGCATAGCTGGTCCCACGCAGACCGGTCAGTGTGCGCGCACGCGCGAGCTCCGAAAAAGCTTGCCGACGGCGTTGCGGAGCATCCGCGCGAGGTCAAGGAGCACGCCAGCTGTCGAGGCTCGAGATGAGGGTCGGAGAAGGTTACCGTAAGTGGAGGCAGCGGCGAAGAGGCGTGAAGAGGGCTCGCGGCGCAGTCGCGGCCCGGTAGCGGCTCATGCAGGAGCTCGGCCGACCTGGCTGCCTGGCCTTGGAGGAACAAGGCTGGGCGCTCGGCGCTCGGCGTCGGGCCATGGCTTATTTGGAGGGGCGGGTGCCAAGGGAAGGCGCTCAGGACATGAGCGCGGCTGAGTGTGAGTGATCCCTTTTTGAGTTCTTTGTTCTTCTTTGTCTTCGAGTTACACGGGCTGATAGGCGGGCACTTTAGTTCTGACGACGAGGTAACCCGGCGGGTGATTCACATTTTAAGTGCTTCGGAGCCGAGAGGGATCGGCTCGATCCGAGAATCTCTGTGGGAGGGCGGGAAGAACTCTATCGGCTGGCATGTAAAGGCGGCTTCTCTTCTCCCTGCTCCAGGAATCTCATGATTTTTGATTTGTTTGTTTCTCTGCGGTGAGAAGAAGAAATCGGCGGGGGTAGGCTCGGGAGCGAGGGGAAGGACCAGTCCCTAGGCTGCGCGGGGTCGCGGGCGCATACCCAGCAGCGGCGTGGGCAGAGGAGGAAGGAGCTTCAGCGGCGGACCGCGTGACCTCGTGGCGGTGCAGAATGGTCTTGGAGGCGGCCGGCGAGCTCCGGTCCAGGGGCCGCCAGCCTCGGGTCTCTTGGGCGGGCGGCAGCGAGAGACTGCGAGGCGAAGGCGGGCGCGAGCACACCAACCTCGTGCCGATGTCGGCGTCTGCCGGCCCTTGAGTCGAAGGTGGAAGGACGGCACACGGGTGCTTGGCGCCCGGCCGAGCACTCGCCGCGCCGTCCACAAGGCGTTGGCCGTGGTCCTCGCCCACTATCCGAGATGCGGACCTCGATAAGATAGTGGGCAAGGGCTGGCCCGAGCCGACCAGGGCGTCGAGCTGGAAGACATCGTGCGCCACAGCGGAGGCCCGTTCGGAGAAGGCTGTCACGGAGCTCTTCGACTTGCCGTCGAGGAGCTCGAGGTGTGTTGAGCCTACTGCCGGCGGGCGAAGCGGTTACGTCGTCGGCCGGCGAAGTGTGGCTGCGAGGTTAGGTAGTTCGAGGTGTTGCCTCCTTTGTTGTAAACAAAGTCCCCGAGCTCAGGGCAAAGTGTAAAAAAAACAAGTTATTTAAGTTATGAATGACTCGTTTTTATCTTTCCGTGATTAAGCTTCCAGTTAGCTCGTAGTTTTCACGAGTTTTCATCCTATCGATTAAGGCAAGCGGGCCCTTTACTCGTTGGCAGCGAGGGCGCTAAGAGCTCGTTGGGCAAGCGCGTTGGACCTCAGCCCGAGGATCTTTGTTGAAACCCTTTTTAGCTGCGGACTCGGCTGCGGAAAGATAGGTAACGAAGTGCGAGTTGGTGATCGAGCTCTTCCTTGAGTGTTCGTGTTGTTTGCGAAAAAGAGTTGGTGAAAAGGGCGGGATGTGCGCCCCATCCCTGTAGCCCCGAGCAAGGCGGGCCTTCTTTGGAGGTAAAGGCAGCCATTGCTTAACGTTGTAAAAGGGATCGAATGCTTGCACAACTTTTGCATCGAGGTGTGTCATTGTTATTGAGTTCGATGAAGTGGCGTTACAAAATGCATCTAAGGGTAGAAGCGACGTAGCTATTCGATGTTCCAAGAGTTGGTGAGCTCACGCCGGAGTCTGGATCTTGTATGATCCCTAGGCGGAGGACTTCGAGGCGATGGTGAATGGTCCTTCCCGAGGGCCGAGGCTTGTGCTTCTCCTTCGTGCTCTGTGCTGCCGCGGGACTTGGTCGCCCAGGCCCGAAAGCCCGCCCTCGGATGTGGCGGTCATGGTAGCGGCGCATCGATTGTTGGTACTTGGCCGAATGCGGCGGCGGCGACCTCACGGGCCTCTTCAGGCTGGTCTGATGGCGTCTTCGGTGAGATGCGGTTGTAGGCATCGTTATGCGGCGGACTGCGCGTGGCCCGTGAGTCGGTCGGTGGGGAGCACGACGAGCGAAGGCGAGGAAGAAGGGGGTCCGTCCTGGCTATGCTTTCGAGTAGTCTGAGGGCTCCATATGGCTAGCGGGGAGGGCTCGAGGAGCCATCGTCCTCGAATTTCTCGGCCTTTTGAAGATTCTTGGCTTCAATCCTGCGGAAATCAAGCCGTTGGCCGCGTTCGACCTGCCAGTTCGTCTCGGGTGGCTGACGGAGAGCCCGGTCTACGCGGATGTTGTAGTCGTCACACCGGTCGAGGAAAATGCCCGGTGAAGTTGGTGCCGTTGTCGGTGATGATCGAGTTCGATACGCCGAGCGGTGGATGATACAGGTCGAAGAACTTGGCCGTCTCCTGCGACCATGTGCGTGAGATGGGCATCACCTCGATCCACTTGGTGAACTTGTCGATGGCGGAGGAGGTGAGTGAAGCCGGCGACCTTGTGAAGGGGCCGACCATGTCGAGGCCCTGGACATGAACCCAAGTGATGGGGATTGTTTGGAGGGAAAACTTGGCCGGAAGCGCGTCACGCTGGCGGAAGCGGCATCCCATCCCTCGGCGTCTGATCTGGTTGGCGTCGCGATGGCGGTCGGTGTTAACGGTAACCAGCGACTAATTAAATACCGTCAACACCAACCAAAACAATCTAGAAATAGGATTTTCAACTAACATATTCAAAGTTTTTGGTGTTTATTTGGACTTGCGGTACAAACTCATGGATGATCACTTTGGGCCAAAAGACAAAGAAAAAGAAATAAAATCAATAAATAGAAAAAAGGCCCAAAGGAGCAAATGGCAAAAGCCCAAACAAGAATCGTGAGAAAACGTCAAGCCAGGGGCGGCGCGGTCCACCCTACAACTTTTGGGGACGAATGGCGACACCTCACCAAAGCGGGCGAACCGGCGAGGAGCGAAATCTTGTAGCGCTGCTGGTGCGACCGCACCCTGGTGGGCGGTTCAGCGCCCAGCCGGTGAGGCGGTTTTTTACCTTCAAAGCGGGTGAAACCGGCGTGCGCTAGTCGGTTTTCGCAAGAGAAGGAAGGTGTCCAATGACGGTTTTGGCTCTTTCCATGTAGGGAGAAAGAATTTTCAAAAAGAGCCCCCTCTCCTCTACCTATAAAGGAGGCCCTCTCCCCTCATTCAAAATAGATAAAAATACACCAATTCCATACAACACAAGGAGGAGCCACAATGTAATAGAGAGGGGAGAGTTCTATTCTTCTTCTTCTTTTTCTTCTTCTTCTTCTTCTTCCCCCCTCTAATTTCTAATGGGAGTGAGAGAGGAAAAGGCTAGAGATCTTGGTTCTCTCTACACGGAGTCTGTAGGATAAGCCCCTCGGTGTTCCGCGGTTCCTAGGAGGGGCAGTGCGGACTTGTCGTACCCCAGCAGCATTACCCTCTGCAAGCTACTTACACTTTGGTAAGAAAAGCTTGTGATTATCTTTTTGGCTTATTGTTCTTCAAGTATATTTTCTTATTTGTTATAGACTTGCGGGATTGGTAGTCGTACCTTCGGTCGTAACTCTTGGAGAAGGAACTCTTTGACCAAGGGAACCTCGATCGACCCAAGAGTTGTGGATGGTAGTGCAAGCGTGGTGTTTGGGCTAAGCGTTCTCCTACCTTTGCGGTGCATCCACGGTTGAGGGTAGGCGGCTTAGTCGTGACAAGCCTTGTCCGTCCCGCAAAATCCCCCACGTTCGGCTGCGTCGTAGAGCTAATTGCCGGACCTTTGTTCTTTGGCGTGGGCGGTGCCGAAGCAACTCTTGCCGGACTTTAGAAATCCCTGCACGAAACCTAAGCCATTAAAAAGATACCTCACTATCCATAAGTTATCCTAGGGTAGCCCTGCTCCAAATTAGAAGCAACCGTTCCCTGTGGAAAATACGATACTGAATACTTAGGGTGAAAGCTACAATGACAATTCCATTAAACTTGCGGATTTATCGTGTGCGTTAAAAGCGTCAACAAGCTTTAGAGCAGGTTTAGGGGAGCGGTAGTCGTAATTCTCTACGAGCCTAGAGCACCCGTGTGTTGTATCAAAAAAGCAAAAATAGTTATTTATTTTTTCTTTTTCAAAATGAAGCCTACTCCAATTCAAAAACATACGCTTCAATGGGGAGTTCACAAGAGCCACAATCTATGTCAAAACCAAATTTTTTTATCGGCTATGAACTCACCTAATTAAAAAAAAAAAAACTTTTCGGGCACTCCATCTCACAGTGACCATTTTGAAAATCTATGTTACCACCTACGAGATTTCGAGGAATTATGATCATGCCTCGGCATTCCTAGCATGATCCAAGAAATTCACATGTGGAATTTGTTTTCTGCTCTCCCTCATAGGGAAAGCAAAACAATAGTACACTATTGTCATAGGAAGTTTGAGCGAGGAATTTGAGAAGAATTTTCGAGAGACAATTTTGTCTAGCATTCTTCCCCATCAATGCCTACCAAGGACAATCCTCGATCTCAAGTAGGATGAGAAGGAGTCCATAGGTGCGACCCTAGGCCAGATTTATAATGTTTATACATGTTGGCCTAGACTTGTCATTACCGGTAGTGTGTGCCTTCGCATATGTTTTTCGGGTCTTGACATAGATCTTGCCCTATGCCTTGACATGACCATTGGAGGGTCGTTTGCGTAGCGTAAACCTACAGCGGGCGTAGGGAAAATCTGGAAGACATCCTAGAAGTTTGCTTCTCCGTTGTAGCGTATCTTCCCTCGGCATTATTGGCATGTCAAGTATTGAGGATCCCTCATCGGTCGAGCCATTCCCGATACCGCCATTGGAACCGTTGTTGAGACCTCTCGAACCCACGAACAGAAGGAAGAATGCTTTGTCCTTCGGAGTTCGCGATTGAATTCAAGGATGATGGCAGAACCTCGTAAACCGAGGTGCACTTAGACTTCCATATCTCACTCATCCTTGACTTCAATCTTCTCATAGGCTACCCTCTAAAAAAATCGAAAAGACCTATAGAGGGGAGCCATGATGAGAAGTTGGGAAAGAATGTTTCCGCCTCTTACACCCTAAGACATCCCAAAGGCAAAGCATCTTCCCAAACCAAAACCCGTTCGAGGCGAAGTTTATAACTCTATTCGTTACATCCAAATGTTTCCACATCTTAGGGAAGCGAAACACTGTCGCCCTCACCACGAACACAAGTCATGTCCCTCGGCCGATAAAACATTGTTCTTGACACTGGTCAAGATTCAATGTTCGACCTTCATATCACATCTTTTGAGGATAAAGCCTCATGTGCCATGGACATGCACGAAGCAACAACTCTTAAGACCAAAGCGGAGAAATTTGTTTTTGAGCATAACAAGTTGTCACTTGAGACTTCCCTACATGCTCACCCCTTGGGTCTTCTCGAGTTTGTTTTGCTTCTAGCCGAGTGCTTCGACGAAAATTACAACCACCTTTTGGTTCTCTTTGTAAACCTTTTTAAAGAGAATGGTTGCAAACCTCGTAGTAGCATGATGATGCTAACCTTGCGGCTTGAGGCGTAATGCTAAATTCTTATTGGTGAAGCTGGGAACTTCACCATCATCAGCTACGGGATGTTTTCCCACGGTCAAGCTTACGACCATAATGAAAGCCTTTGCCGGGAGATACCACTGGACTATCATAAAAAAAAATGTAGAAAAGGCGCAAAAAGTCTTTCTCTCTTCTTATTAATAAAAGAAAGAACATGTTATCAAGTTAGTATGCACCTTGGTATTCTTGTCGCTAACCATTTTCAGGTGGAGATCGATTGAGAAGAACAAAGAGGCATGCGGCAGAACATATGAGGGCTATCATCATAAAAAAAAAAAAAAAAAAAAAGCTACGATGTCCATGGGTGATGGAACATGCTCAAGAGGAGACCCGGACCTTGCACACTTGACTTTTTTTCACAAAAGTCTAAGTGTGGGGAAAGATAGTGACAATCCTAAGTTCCATCCATCAAGGGACCATAAAAAAAAAAGGGGGTGAATAAAATATGATGTCGATTACCTTGCTAAAAAAAAAAAAAAAAAAAATAGAGATGGAGAAAAGAAAAAAAAGAAATAAAAAAAGGGGGAGAAAGAAGAAAGAGAAAAAAAAAAAAAAAAAAAAAAGGAGAAAAAAAAAAAAAAAAAAAAGTGAAAAAAAAAAAGAGTGTTGTTGAAAAAAAATAATAATAATAATAAGAGAGAGGAGGTTGGTTATTTTGCATGGTCAAGATACATATCAAAGTCTTTGCCTGACTCCACCCATCATTGCTTCCACAAGCAAGAAGGGTTTTTCTCTCATCCTTTGCTCACTACCATCAAGACCTATGGCCCATGCGCGTGTGTGTGTGGCCTAGCCCTTGAAATGCACAAGGCGGGGGCCATCACGCAAGCCGCGGCAAGAACTACGATGCTTCATCCATAGATCTTTGTCGGTAAGTATATCCAGGTATGTAAGGGAAATAAATGTTCACCAACACTCTTCACTCATTTCTTGTCTCCATGAAAATAAAACTTTATGCTTTCCATGCCATGGCACATGCTTGAGTTTGGGTGCACCTACATGTGTACACGTGTAATGCATCCATAGGTCTTTTTAAATTGAGCATGGTGCTTAGGTTAAAAGATCTCCTTTAATCAAAAATTCGACATGGCGTTGGATCTTAGTTAATGAACTTAGAGCGTTGTTGTCATGATCGGTGGAAGTATCTTATGTTGGAGATGAACCAAGGCTTTGCTTACACTACTTGATTATGTTAGCCTTGCTTGAGTGTTCTTGAGGTGAGCGAATAAAATAAAATAAAGTTCTCATAATAAAGGCTCCACGGTATTCTTGCCGATAGAGCCATGTTGTTATTTTTGTTTTGTTTTGTTTCAAAATAAAAAGCAGTACAAGAATAAGTGTGGGGAGATCTCTCAAGCATACAAGCACACCTACAGAGATCTCCCGGCACAAATGCACGACACCGAGCAATTCACGATGGAGAAGGACAAAAGCGAACAACTACCATTAACTCCTTCCTCTTCAAGCGGTAGTTTGTGCTACTCCCTCTCTCACATCCTCCATAAAGTTTTGAGGTTTGAAATTGAACAAATTAAAAAGACAAAACTTCTAAAAAAAAAAAAAAACTCCATCTCTAGTCTACCAATTGAGAAATGGCATGCATACTCTTTATTCCTCGCCAAAAACCATACTTTGATGACCAACTACCTATTAGGGACCCCATGTTCATCTAAATGATTGAGCTTTGAGATATGGTAGAATGACTTGATGCTTGCTCTCTTACGCAATGAGACTTGGTTTTATCTTCGAAAATTTAAAATAAAGCATGCTCATGGTTTGACTTAGCCAAATCCCCTACCAAAGCCTGAATAACGACATGAATATCCACTATAGCTACTTCTGCTGTATTGAGTTTTGTCGAGGGCTCCGTTGATGCGTTGAGAGAGGCTCATACCCCAAGATCAGAAAACACGTACACCCACATATACCGTAGGTTCTCACAATGAGAATTCTCGCACAACATGCATCTTTACCATCCACAAAATAAGTACTCCATTCATTATACCATGATCATCTCCTGCTATCAAGAAAAATGCGAGAAAGAAAGATACAGGCTGAGAAAAAAAAAAGAAAAGAAAAGAATAAGAGATGAAAAATGGACACGTGTCCAGGGCGAGTAGAGCCCACATCTCCAAAAAAAAAAAAGAAAAAAAAAAGAAGAAATACAGAGAAAAAAAGTAGCTGTATCTCTCTAGAAGCATACAAAAAAAAGGAGAAAGAGGATCATGAGTCAAGGGTAACCACAAAGAAAATATATCATCAATATTCTCCACACACTTTTGCACATTTCGATCTAAGGGTATGGCACTTCTTTCCAACGATCGAGCTTGACCCGACAAAACATACAGAATGCGTATGCAACACTCCACTCAAAGATCCACAAAACCCGCAAAAAGATAGGATGAGTGTGGCGAGAGTGCTTTGGTAAGGAAACACAAAATGAGTGACTATGTGAGAATCAACTATGGAGCATTGCTATTTTATCTTCAAAAAAAAAAAAAAAATCAACCAAGTCTTTGCATGAGTAGTAGCAAGGAGATACGATTTCATAACCGTTCCATTGTTCAATCGTCCAAGAAAACATGGTAGCCACTTTTGAATGCTCACAAAGCGGGTGAGGCCGGAATAACTTGTATGCAGATCTACATCTTGGAGATTGAACCACTTTAGTCCACATTGCCTTCACTCGAGGGGCGAGTAAAGGGCTAAGTGTGGGGAGTTTGTTGCGGTAACCAACGACTAATTAAAAATACCGTCAACACAACACCAAAAACAATCTAGAAATAGGATTTTCAACTAACATATTCCAAAGTTTTGGTGTTTATTTGAACTTGCAGGTACAAACTCATGGATGATCACTTTGGGCCAAAAAAGACAAAGAAAAAGAAATAAAATCAATAAATAGAAAAAGGCCCAAAGGGCAAATGGCAAGCCCAAACAAGAATGTGAGGAAAGCGTCAAAACGGGGCGGGCGCGGTCAACCCTACAACTTTCGGGGCCGAATGGCGACACCTCACCAAAAGCCGGGCGAACCAGCCGGGCGAAATCTTGCGCGCGCACAGCGGTGCGGCCGCACCACAGGTGGCGGTTCGCGCCCGGCTTCGGTGGCGGTTTTGTTACCTTCAAAACGGTGAAACCGGCGTGCGCTAGTCGGTTTTGCGCAAAAGGGAAGGTGTCCAATGGCGGTTTTGGCTCTTTCCATGTGGGAGAAAAATTTTCCAAAGAGCCCCCTCTCCTCTACCTATAAAAGGAGGCCCTCTCCCCTCATTCAAAATAGATAAAAATACACCAATTCCATACAACAACACAAGGAGGGCCACAATGTAATAGAGAGGGGAGAGTTCTATTCTTCTTCTTCTTTTTTCTTCTTCTTCTTCTTCTTCCCCCCTCTAATTTCTAATGGAGAGTGAGAGAGGAAAGGCTAGAGATCTTGGTTCTCTCTGCACGGAGTCTGCAGGATCGCCCCTCGGTGTTCGGTTCCTAGGAGGGGCCAGTCTTGGGACTTGTCGGTACCAGCTCGCTTGTACCTCTGCAAGCTACTTACACTTTGGTAAGAAAAGCTTGTGATTATCTTTTGGCTTATTGTTCTTCAAGTATATTTTTCTTAGCTGTTATAGACTTGCGGGATTGGTAGTCGTACCTTGGTCGTAACTCTTGGAGAAGGAACTCTTTGGCCAGGGAACCTCGATCGACCCAAGAGTTGTGGATGGTAGTGCAAGCGTGGTGTTTGGGCTAGCGTTCTCCTACCTTTTGCGGTGCATCCCACGGTTGAGGGGTAGGCGGCAATTAGTCGTGACAAGCCTTGTCGGGATCCCATGAAATCCCCCACGTTCGGCTGCGTCGTAGAGCTAATTGGGACCTTTGTTCTTTGGCGTGGGCGGTGCCCGAAGCAACTTCTTAACAGACTTTAGAAATCCTGCTTTGAAACCTAAGCCATTAAAGATACCTCACTATCCATAAGTTATCCTAGGGTAGCCTGCTCAAGATTAGAGCGCAACTTGGTTCCTGTGGAAAATACGATATCGAATACTTAGGGTGAAAGCTACAATGACAATTCCGTTAAACTAGCGGATTTATACGTGTGCGTTAAGAAACGTCAACGATCGGCGGTAAAAACCTTGGCGGAATGCCTTGCCTACGAGCTCGCGGACGGCGTGATGCCCCACTCACCGGCGTGGATCTCTCCCGATGAGCTCGTGCCCCTCCTCAAAGGTGGCCTTGGCGTTGAAGCACCCGGATGCGCCCCTCTGTAGAGCTCGCTTGATGGCGGCGTAGGACTTGGCTCGGCGAGGCGTGCCCGCCTCTTCTCTTTTTCCGCGGGGAGTTTTTGCCGTCCTGCCAGCCATGCGGGATGGGGGGGCGCCAATCGGGTCTCGGGGCTTACGGCTCCAGGGTGGCGAGACCTCGGATCCGGCGGGGTTGATTTACGTGTCGACCTCCATCGGCGGCTCGATTTCGAGAGGTCCCTCGACCTTGGAGTGGCGCGAGGGCGAGCGAGGGTCCGGCGGTACGTGCGTGGGTTGAACCTTCCCCCTCGGCCGGATGGAGGGCGCGTGGCTGGTCATGCGCAAAGGCGGCCGGGTGGGACTGCGGTCGATCGGGAGCGGCAGGCGGGGCGTCGGCGTCACCGTTGTATTGGCGACGGATGTAGCGAACTCTAGCCGTCAAAGCGTTCTTGAGGCTCAGCGCACGCTGCGAATGCGCCAACCATCCTTGGGCGGGCCGCGATCGGCCTCGCTGTGGCTTGGTCGACCCACGAGCTTAGAATCCCCCTCTAATCTCGAGACATTTGATGCCAAGCTCGGCGGCGTGCGCCTACCGATTGACCAAAAGCTTCGTGCTTTCCGACAACATTGTTGGAGCGGTGAAGTGAAGGCGGATCGAGTACCTCATGCGCCACGTTGCGCGGTGTGCGATCGCCGGACCGCCCGGCGCCATGCTTCTTCAGCGGGCCGTCAGTGGGCGTCCAGTACTCGGCGTCGTCGGGTCTCGGCGGCGGTGGGTCTCGAATCCCACTCGGCTATGGTCGGGAAGAACACGAGACTTGATGGCGTCCCTTGGAGCATATGAAATGTCGATCCCATGGGCTCAATTCCCCACTTGCCGATGCGCCCGGTGGCCTCGAGTGCGGATGATCTCGCCGGCGGAAATTTGGAGGCGGCGGTGATCGGGTGGGCGTCGAGTAGTGTCGTGGTTGCGGCGTGATCGGGGAGGCGCGTGGGTGAGCCGGGGGGCTGGGGGTATCGGCGTCTTCGTGTCGGAGAGGACCTCGGTTGTGAAGTAGGCCGGTGGTTGCACACGGAGCGCGTGGCCTTCTTTCCTCCCTTTCGACTACGAGGGGACCGTGCTCACCACCTGCGAAGTGGGCTGCGATGTACAGCGGCATTGGTTCGCTCGGCTTGGGGCGGGTGGGTATGGGGCGGGTTCGTCAGAGCTCTTTTGGAGTCGGCGGGGCGGGCCTCGGCGGGGTCCCGAGACGGCTCGGCTTCTTCAAAGGCTTGTATAGCGGGAGACTTCGTTCGCCTAGCGAGCAATGAATCTGCTGGGCGGCCAAGCACCGTAAGCGCTATGCGGCTCTTGGCGTCCTTGATGGGGCCCATGTCGGCGGATGGCCTCGATTTTCTCGGGGTTGGCCTCGATCGCGCTCGGACACGATGAAGCCCGGGAGCTTTCCTCGGGGTACTCCAAACACGCATTTTTTGGGATTGAGCTTTACGAACTCCACGAAGCTTCTTGAAGACTTCTTTGAGGTCGGGGACGAGTTCTCCCGTGCGCTTCGTTTTGACTACGATGTCATCGGCGTATGTGCCTCCATGCGCTTCAGGAAGCTCCCTGAGACTTCTGCATGCACCTACGAAAGTGGCGCGGCGTTTTTAGCGAAGGCATAGTTCGTGGCGAGCAGCGCGCGAAGGGAGTGATGATGAAGGGTGGCGGAGCTGATCGAGCTCGTTCATCGCGATTTGATGATAAGCCGGGTATCGTCAAGAAAGCGAGTGTCGCACGGAGGTGGAGTCAACGATTTGGTCGATCTTGGCGGCAAAAAAGCGGATCGCCGGGCATGCCTTGTTGAGATTCGTATAATCAACACACATTCTCCATTTCTCATTCTTCTTCTTAACTAGTCGAGGGGTTGGCTATCCACTCGGGATGATACACCTCCTTAACAAAGCCGCCGCCAAGGCTTATCTATTTCCTCGGCGTTGCACGCCTTTAGTCGTCGGCGTCGGAGCCGCTGCTTCACCGGCCGAACCCGGGCTTGATGTTTAAGGAGTGCTCGGCGACTTCCCTCGGTATCTGGGGCATGTCAGAGGGTCTCCGAGCGAATATGTCGAGGTTCGCGGAGGAAGTCGGCAGGCTTCGCTTTCCTATTTTGGAGAGGCTCGGCGCCGGCGCGGGCGGTGCGTCCATCCTCGTCGACCTTCACCGTCTTGGCGTCCTCGTCCAGGCTCGAAGGATCCCGCCTTCTTCGAGCTCAACGGAGGAGGCTTTCGCCCTTCTTTGAGACGCGCTGGCGGACCTTCCGGTCGGCGGAGGTCTCTGCAGCGCGCCCACGCTAGCATCTCGGGGATGGATGAGCTTCTCCAGCTCGATGAGGGGCGTCGGCGTCTTTGCGACCTCCTTGTCACGAGTTGAAGGCGCTCGAGAAGGTGGAGTTGACGGGGGTGATCCGCCCTTCGGCACCGGGGATCTTGAGTTTGAGGTACGTGTGGTTGGGAGCGACCATGAACTTCGCGTAGCACGGCCGCCCCTAAGCAAAGGCATGGTAAGCGCTCTTGTGCGGAGCACCTCGAAGGTGAGCACTTCCTTGCGGAAGTTGCTCGGGTCGTAGAAGGTAGCAGGGAGGTCGATCCGACCGGCGGAGCCCGCCTAGCTTCCCAGGCATCATCACCATGGATGGGGTCGGTGGTGGTCGGAGGCGAGCTCACGTGATGCCTAGAGCCTCCATGGTGTCGGCGTAGAGGAGGTTGAGTCGCTGCGATCCATCGGCACTGGCAGGGGCTTAGGTGCGGACTATGGGATCTCGGACGAGAGGGAACCTTCCGGGATGCGGGGGCGTGCGGGATGGTCAGCCTTGTCGAAGGTGATTGGACCTCGGACCACTTGAGGTAGGAGAACGCGTGGGCTCGGTGAAGAAGGACTTGTGGCTGCGAGGAGGCTTACGGTGGCGCTTGGACTCGTATCTTTGGTGGGCCGCGAAAGGCGGCGTTGACGGCGCCGATCCTCGAGGCGTCCTTGTCGTCGCCCGGGCAGCCGAACTCGCCATCGTGATGCTCGTCGCGCCCCTCTCCTCCTTCCTGGCGCTGCTGCAAACTTCGCGGGAGCCTACGGTCTCGAGCTTTGTGCTTGGCCAGGGCCCTCGTGGTTGGGGCGGGGCAAGGTCGAGCTTCTTCTCGAAGAAGTCCTTGGGAGCACGGGCTTAGCGGCCTTGGTGCTTGACTTCTTCTTTTCGGTGGAGGCTGACAGTCATCCTGGCCCTTGCCGGCGCTTGTTCTTGTTCTTCTTTTTGGGTCGCGAGCTCGAGCCCGCCCGGCCTCATCGGTGACCTTCTCCCTTGCCCCTTGCCCGTGGTGCGTGGAGGGCTGAGGAGATAGCCTCCTCTCGGCGTGGTTCGTGGCGGGTCGGGGAGGTCCTTCACCGTCTTGGGCTTGCGTGTGCCGAGCTCACGGATGGCGTCTCGCGGTCGTGCGAAGGTGAAGGGGCGGTGATGATCTCGGCGTCGGTGGCGTCGGTGAGCCGTTCGCGAGCTTGGAGCGCCGGATGTAATCACGTAGGCTCGTTCCTCCGCTTTACAGCTGCGGAGGGTCCCACGTGTTGCTCGGGCGCGAGTAGGTCCCGAAGTTACCAGCGAAGACATCGCGGTCGCGCCCGGTGTCGATCATACTGCGGGGCGGGTGCTTTCGAGGGGGGCGAGCCGTGTTAGCGGGTATAGGGGAGGTTGCGAATGATGAAGGCTCTGTCGTCGGCTCCCCAGCGACACGCAAGGTGGTAATCTTTGAAGGAGCTGGGGTCGAATCTCCCCGTTGCCACGGGCGGAGTCGGGGCTCGGAGCGAGGGGAGCGGCGCGTCGTGAGCCGGGCGCCAGACACACCGGGCCTCTCCGTCCGAGGGGTGGAGCTCGCCCTCGCGCTCCGCCTCCGGCTCGAGCATCGCGTGGTGAGGGGGCACGCTCGCCGCCTCGACCTCGGGGTGGGGCTGCGGCTACGGTCCTCCCGGTGTCGTAGCGGCCGCCCCTCCTCTTCTTGTGGGACTGGCCGGGCGGTAGTCGTCGTCTGTCGTCGCGACGGTCGGGGGCGGGCGGGCGTCCGGCCCGCGCCTCCGTGGCGTCGTCGTGCGTCGAGGGGTGTCGGGCGTCGGTTCTCTCCACCGTGTCGTGCGGCGTGGACAGCGGGGACTCTCCCTCGGTTCGGCCTTTGGTTGGGGAGGCCTCATGCTCTTCCGGAGGCGTCTATGCGACTCGAGCTCTCCACCTGCTGCTCCCGCGGCTCTCACGATGAGGGAGGCGCAACCGTTAGTGGAGCCTTCGAGCCTCTGGCGCCTCGGGCTCGGGGGGCTCGTGGAGGCTCCGTGGCCGCTGGGTTCTGTGTCGCCCGCCGGCGCGGGAGGTCATCGGCCTCGTCGTGCGGCGTCGCATCTCCGTCCTCGCGGCTCGCGCCGTCGGCGACCCCCACCTCCTCGAGGAGGGCGTCGGCGTTCTGCGCGATCTCGCGGCCCAGCCTCCTCGAGCTCGTCGGTTTGCTCGTGCACCGCTTAGGGGGGCGCGTTGAAGCGGCCGTCGAGTCTCGACCAGTGCGCCGGGGTGTGCTGGGAGGACTCGTCCTCGTTGTGGTGGCGTGCACGGTGGCCGTCGGCATCGGGCACATGTAGCGCTCGCGTGTGGGGTCGACCCACAAGGCTCAAGGCGCCGGCGTGGTTTCGAGACCGGTCGCTCCAAGCTCGATGCCATACTTCCGGGCAAGAAGAGTTGTCCCTGCGGGTACATCTCGTCGTAGGGCGCGAGGAATTTTCGTCGGGAAGCGGCTCTGCGTCTTGCGGGGCGACATTGGCGGTGGAGAAGGTGGCGTCGCGAAGAGCTCCCGAGTCGGCTCGGGGCTGAGGATGTGCGGGGGCAGGTCAGCGATGGCGACGAAGAAGTGGTCGACCGCCGTTCGCGAGGGCTCAATGGGGCCGGGGTGAATCCGGCCGGAGCGTACCGGCCGCGGCGTCGGCGGCGTCACGGGGGCGGGCGGGGGCGTCATCGTCTGCACCATCCGAGGAAGGTGGCTCCGGCGGGAAGCCCTCGGGCTAGCGCCGGCGAAGTCCAGAGGTCCCGCGGCGCATCGGTGCGGCCGGGCGCCGGACCGGTGGTGAAGTGAGCCATCGTGGTGTGCGTCACACTAGCGGCCCCTGGCGCGCGCCAGCTATCGTGAGTCGTATACCACGCGGTCACGATGCCGTCCGGCTAATGTGTGCAGCGATGGCTAGCTCAAGACCAATGACACGGTGATTTATACTGGTTCGGGGTGTCGAGCACCCTAGTCCAGTGTGTGGCACTATCGAGGCTCAAAGTGCTCGTGTCGGGCGAATGGTGGCGAGAGAGGAGATGAGCTCGGTCTCGATGTGATGAGTGAAATCAAGCGGTGTGTGTGTGTGCTTTCTACATTGTGCAAAGAGGCCTGCCCTCCCTCGGCGGCTGAACCCTCCCTTTTATAGCCGTAAGGGGAGCTCACATGGGTCTAGGCGGAGGGACCTAGAGATCGAAGGAATATAAGCTTGGGGATGAAGAGGAAGAGTTCCTACGCTATGTCGGGCCCCCCAGGGTTGTCCGGCGTGGCGGCAGTCGTCACCCTCTCCCAGGCACGCTCGCCGGTCGCCGTAGAGCGAGGAATGGGGCGGCTCCATATCCCCGCGTGACACGCCCGCGGGCGACGAGCTCCGGGCTTTCGTCGGTCCCGGTGTAGAAAGGGGACGGTGAGCTCGTTAAGCGCCGTCGTTCTCCTGCATCGTACCATCAGATTAGGCCGCAGCATTGTCCGTCGGTCGGGGTCTGGAGCACCGCCGTGCCTTAAATGCTTGTGCCCAGGGTCGCGGGGAAAGCGTGTGGCCGGAGGCTCGTCATGGAGATCGGACGTCGTCCGTCCGGTCGTTCTTGTCGTGTAGTGGTTGTCTCTCTTTGCGCTTGTTGCAGCGGCGGCGTGGTCGGCGACCCCCATGCGCGTGCCGTCGATGATCTTCTTCGCGGCGGTGACGAAATCGATCGTGGGTTCTTGGCGCCCGGTCATGTAGGCGTGGTGGACCTGGACCTAATCATCGTGTCTGGATCCTTGTGATCGTCATTGGGTTTGGGGCGGGGCTCGTCGAGGCGGAAAGGGCTCGTCATCGGCGGGGCTCGTCGCATCCCGAGTTCCACTGGGAGCTCGTTCGAAGCGGAACTTTCCCTTGGGGACGAGCTCGGAGCTCGTTCTGGATCTTAGCGTCCCGTGAGTTTCGTGCTCGGCGGGGGAAAGTCCCGTCGGTTTCGGCTTTCATAGTGGGTGGCGTCGTAGCTAGTGGGCACTCCCACCTTTTATCGCTTTGTTAGAGTTGGGTTAGGATGGTTGACTTAGCCGGAATATCTGTGTCCCTGGCGAGTACTACAACTCTGTTTTGTTGTGGTAAAAATTGTGCTAGCTAAGTGCACTCTCTTTTGTCCTTATTTTCATAGAAAAAAATATTTATTATCTCTTGTTCGTTGTGACAAAATTGTTCAAATATGTATCTTGTCTGTGCTAGGACACCACCCTCTTTGTCCTTGTTTTTCTATAGAAAAAAATTGTTAATTGTCTCTTATGCAGTATGGTAAAATTGTGCTAGCTAAGTGCGATGGTGAGATCTCACCCTTGGATGATGATCGAGAGGTCTACCACGTTGCAAGAAATGTTGGTTATTTTTCTTGTGAAGCAGATATAGCAACTCAGAAGGAAAATCAAATAAGCTATGGCTAAGCGGCTTCAATCTGTTGAAGGAGAGGCCGAGAAGGGCCAACCGAGTCTAGGTGTTGGCGTTTCTCCCACAAATTGACAACATCCTTGCGGCTTGTCTCCAAATTTAGGCCTTTGCACTCCTCGTCGCCCGGCGTATTGGATACTATCGCGACGCGCCATCACCTCTGTGGACAAAGCATCAAGGCAATGATCATACCATCTTGCTTGCGCTCCCGGACTTGACCATCTTGATCCACGAGGACCATTCCGGTTGCCCCGGTCCTTCCATCTCGACAAAAGGAGGGGCATCAACATTACATTTTGTCGGCCCGATGGTGATGGATGCCAATGTTGCGACACCGTCGGCGACCCATGGTGTTTGATCGGATCGTGGTTGCCACAAATCAAAGGTCGTATCGATTGTCCACTAAGCGCCTTCTTCAATGGTGGCGGTGCCGTGGCCGGCGCCGCCGGCGCCCGGCGCCCTGCCTCCTCTCCGTTGCGTTCGAGCGGCGAGGGCGTGATGGTCGGGGCCATAGGGGCGGCAGCCTGGTCCGTCGAAGCTTGTTGCCGGGAGATGTTGAAGGCGGTGTGTGCGTCGTCGGGCTCCCTCACTCTCTCGGCCGCCCGGCGCCCTTCTTCCCTTCCACGGGCGGTCAAGCTACTACGGTGGAGTAGCGTCATCGGCGGCGATGATAGGGAAGGCGTTAAGGGGCGTAGGCGGACCTCCCTACCGAGCGCGATTTCGTCGGGCCCTCACCACGGCGGCGGCGCGACGACGCACCACTGTTGGCGCTCCGGCCGTCGACTCCCGCGGCGTCGGTTAAGCGGGGCGGTTGCCGGCTATGGCGGCTAGGCGTCGAGGCTGCTGGACCCAGCGAGGGCGCCCACCGTCGGCGCCGCCGCCGCCCGTTATGCCGCCCGGAGGGTGAGGGCCGCTGCGGGCTGGCAGCAGCTGCGCCGCCGCGGCGGCGGCTGCTCGGGCGCAAGCGGCGAGGATCCACTACCGTGTCTGGCGAATCCCCCATCCACCGTGGCTGGGGCCTCGGCGAAGGGCAAGCTGCCCGGACATCGATGGGCGACGGCGTGTACTCCCCCGGCACTGAAGCGCCCGGCGCGGCGCCCGCGGTCGCGGCGGCGCCATGGGGTGCGCCCGAGGGACGCGACACGTGCCCGGAAGACCTGTCCCGGCCTTCAATGGCGGCCCTTCCCTATCTTAGCGACCAGCGTCGCACATTGCAGGGGACCTGTTCGTTGCCTCGGTGTGCATGGGGCCGGGCATCTCCCACCAGCTTGTCGCCAAGGTCGGCGAGAACCCATCTCGCCAAGCTCGGCTCCGGCTCGCCTCCCCACCCCCTCGAGGTCGGGCCTTCGGTTGCGAGGGGTGGCGACTCGACTCACGTCGTCGACCCTCCACCTAGACGGGCAGGTGTGGCCGGGGGCGTCGGCGAGCACGGCGACACCGGCGGCCGCAAAGTCTACCGCCGTGATGGTGCGTCGTCACCCACCTCAGCGGCGGCGTCGCCATGGCACACCTCTGTTGCGCGGGAGCCTCTCGCCATCCATGCCGCGTGGAGATTGATGCTCCGATATGGGTTGACCCTATGTTGGAGGAGCTTGCCGCTCCGCTTGTAGTGTGCCCACCCTACACCAAGCGCCTCCATGGAGGTTGATGTGTCGCTCACGGTTGTTCCTTCCAAGTGCGACCCACACAAGCGTAGTGGAGGAGGAGGAGGAGGGCGGTGGAGGAGGAGGAGGAAGAGCCACTGCTTTGCTCAATCCCCTCTTGAGACGCCCGTCACCCCCATTCTACCGGTAGGAAATGCGGGAGGAGAGTGCCTCACTGCCCACCGCTTCGAGTGCAATGACGGCTCGACCATCCACATTTCGGTCGCGGGCGTGCGGCCAAGAAAGGGCGTGAGCTTGCCTTCCCTCGATGGAAAGCCAGCGCGCGGGCCCCGGATGGGCGATCACTTCCTGCATTGATATGTACGGACTTGGCCTCCCGAGCAAGCGATCATGGCCATCTAGAAGGCAGCAACGTATGGATGACCATATGAGCTTTACTGAGGGACACTAATGGCAGTTCGAATTTGGCGAGGGGAATTTAGGCTCCTAGGTAAGCTGCGTGTTGTCATTAGTGTGTGAGTAATCAACTTTGTACCTAAACCCTCGAGTCGGCCTAGAAATTTTGGAGTTGGGGGGCTTGGCGCTTCTCGTGCTGCCTTTGTTGTATGCTACTTCCCTTCTTAAATTAATCAAAGCCGGCTTGCGGATCTTTAAAAAAACTCAAATGATTTTTCTTTTTGTTTTTTTGAGAAAATCTCAAATGACTCAAAATAATGGGCGATTAATGGTGACATTCGCTTGAGTTGCACCTCCTCGGTGAACCGTGCGAAACCTCTGCTATTCTTTGATTGATCAAGGTTAATTTGCCATATCTGACTTCACTAACCGTAAGTCCATCTTATCTTACTATTACTAATTGGAGGCTCAATGGAGCACCCGCGTTAACTCTCATGCGGCAAGCGCGCTAGAAAAAAGATAAATCCTCTAAATTCTCACAATAATTAGAAACATCGGCCTTTAATTTTGTAGACTCTAATGATCATCTTTAATAATAGCCATTGGATCTATTGTGATTTCTAAAAAAATTACCCATTTGTGCCATTATATATTTATATAATTGGAGGCTCAATGGAGGCCACGTTAACTATCACTAATTGGCTAGAAAAAAGATAAATCCTCTAAATTCTCATAATAATTAGAAAACATCGGCCTTTTAATTTTGTAGACTCTAATGATCATCTTTAATAATAGCCATTGGATCTATTGTGATTTCTAAAAAAATTACCCATTTGTGCCATTATAAAAAAGTTAAAGTAACCCTCTCATTTTACATATTATTTACCCACCACTGCCATTACAATTTAGTTATAACAAATTCAGATCACAGTGAAAAAATATCCTACGGAACAAACCTATTATTTGCGTGTTTCCCTCAAAAAAAATAAAATAAATAACTATTGTTGCGGGTCCTCTTATCCTATATCTCTTGCATGCGTGAAAAAAAAAAATATTGGACACCATCGCTATTATTAGAATATAATTAAAATAACTGCTTGCGTTTTTTTACATGTGCTCTAATCTAATCTTACGCATGGCACAACATCCTCTCACGACCCTCTCCCCGGCGTTCCAATCCACCGTGGCCTACCTGTAGCCTCGATCCCTGACTACGGATGTCTTCCTTCGTCGCCGTGCGCAGCGTTCCTTGCAGCCCAGGCCCTAGGCCCCAGCCCTGACGCCCGCACAGCACGCGCCGATGTTAACTTGGCCGAGGCGGTCCGTAGCGAAAGCGTCGCGCCCGACGAAATCGACCCGGCCTGTGGTTGGCCGAGGCCCGCCCGGCCCAAGCGCGCGGCAAGGTGGAGTCGTCGTCTTCCACCTTGCGGCGATGGGCGGAAGCGGCGCGCGCACGGGATCACGGGGCCGGCGAAGGCGACGATGCCCAGGGTTCAGCTCCTTCGCGTAGCTTTTAGGGTTGGGCTCGTCGGCCGTCGCCATCCGACCTCGCCGTCGCCCGTCGACCTCCCCTCCTCCATGCCTCCCGGCCATAGAAAGGGCCGGCCCGGCGGCCGCGGCGTCGGCCGTCGACGGCGGCGGCCGGCGGCTCGGCCGGCGATGGCTTCGGCGGCCGGCGGGCGCGCGGGCTGGGGGCGGGGCCGGCCTCATCCATTTGGAGCGCGGGTGGCGAGGGGCGTTAGTGGCGGCGGCGGTGGGCGGCGAAGAAGAGGGAGTGGGATGAATGGCGGCGACCTGGCTCGGCCGGGCTCCGACCAACCCTAGGGGCGCCGCGGCGAAGCGAGGCGGAAGCGGGAGAGGCGGGTTGAAGATGGCCGCGCTTCATTCGTGAGGTTGAAAGGCTGACGGCGCCACGCTCGCGAGGTTGAACGGCGGCGAATGCGGGCGTTGGGCGAAATTTCTTTGGGCGGCCCAGGTGCAATATGAGGCCGGCACTTAACACGCCCGCACTGTAAGATGAAGGTACGCAAGGGCTCGCCAATGGGGTGGCGAGTTTGCTTGGTTGGCATGGAGTTCTCAATCTTCGCCCATTTGTTAGAAGATTTGGGCTTTGGCCCAAATATTCTAATATAAATCCCAAAGGCCCATTCACACATGCATGACATGGTGGGGGCTTTGATCCCACATTGCTCAACTAGGAGGAGTGATGCCAACTTAAAATAGGAGAGTGGTCTTCACCTTGTTGAAGCAATTGATGAGAAAGAAAAAAAAAGGAAGAACACACGCTGCTGCCGCGGGGCGTGGCTTCCTTTGCTACTCGAAAATTTTGCATGCATGGAAAAAACGCTTTTGTCCTATTTGGAAGGTCCATTTAGGAAAGCAATTATTCTTCGTATTATGGCAATTACCTAACGGTGCTCTATTGCCTTAATGTTGTGATTGGCCAGCGACCAATTACTTGCCGTATTAGGCTGCGTTGCGTGTATAAATAGAGGCGGGCGTCATCCCTAACCCGCAGTGAAATCATTCTCTTCCGGTGCCATCGTCGTGAGCTGCGCCCGTCTTCCCCATCCGTCGTCGCCCGGCGTGCATCGTCGTCGGAGGAAGCGGCTCCAGCCCGCGTCTCCTCGTGTCCTGCGGGCGGGGTAGGGGCGTATAAGGTTTTAAGGGAAGCGCCCGTCGCAATAATTTGGGCGTCTTCTTCCTCGCCGTCGGTCTCCATCGCCGCGGTCTGCCGTCTACTTTCTTATTTGTTAGCGCCGACAACTAGCGTAAGAATGTCGATCCTCTCCCATACATTCGTCCTCTTGTTCTTGTTTATTTGTTGCTAGCACTAGATTATCGGCGTTTGTCTAGTTTCGTAGTGCTAGTGATGAATCATATTTTTACGATACATGTTGTAGATCTTTTTCTTATTGTCGGAATTAATTATTGCGCTACTGAATTGCTGTTATTTCCAACAGCCGCTGCCTCATCCGAGAATCACACATGGAGTTCTCATCCTAGAATCACACATGGAGTTCTCTATCCACGATAAAAAGTCAAAACATTGCATTGCTCTTCCTTCCATCGACAGTATTAAGCACATGCAGGCTTCTATGGAATAGATGCATTAATCTAATTGTTACTAGATCGCCTTTTGTTGATCTCAAAGAGATGGGCTACGTACATATGTACAACTACCAAAACATTATGGACAAGCTGATTCCGCCTGTCCTTTGTCATCGTCAGTATGGACATGTGTGGAACTCCGAGCATGCATGGATCGGCAATGATGAAGTACCGATCTGGATGTACAATCTGGCTCACTTGGCCCATCCTGTATGCGCGCTGTCAACAAGACCATAATCATCGGTGTTGATGGGTATGTGATGCCGACATGCTGTGTCAGAACTTCATACAGGTCAGAGCTCAATTCTTCTGGTACTATTTAGTTTCTCTATATATAGCTAGGTAATTTATATATAGCGAAGTATACGGTTCACAAATTAGAATCAAACCAAATTTCATTATAATATTTTCGATCAAACTAGAGATACAAAATGAAGTTTATTATATATTTTTTTTTTATATATAGGTAAGACTACAGATTACGACATCGTTGTTAATAATTAGTGGCATTCTATCCCTGAATTAAAAAGACATGGTAATCTAAAAGGAACCTAATTAAAAAGACATGGTAATCTAAAAAGGAACCTAAAATGTTAGTCGAGTGGTGTGGTAGATTATTAATGTTGTCAAATATATAATAATACACATGAGTCAATTTTTGTAAGTTATTACGTAGACATTTGGTCAACTATAATACTATGTTTTTAAATATCACCACTACCATTGTTCAAATATGAGAACACTAATATTCAGCTAAAATATGCTATTATGAAAAATAATATAAAAGGAACCCATAATTTTATTTCTAAATTACCCCCTGCATTATATCATTAACTATAATATAAAGTATCTTGAAATATAAATTATCTCGATGATTATTATAAAGATGTTTCAAAAAAATACTCATAATGGCTAAGCTATTCACTCATGTTAATATTAAGCGTATTTAAAAACTCTTTCGAATTGTACAATTGTACAATATATAGTTAAGGTTTTGAAAACATATGTTGCACACAAGTGAAGCCAAATCATGAATGGGGGCTAAAAAGTATACAAAGTAGCTGGTAACTCAACTATAACAAGCCAATAGTGATAAGAAAATATTATGATGAGTATTCTATAAAAATATTTGCGGGAGAGATGAACTATCTCTTTCATTATGAATTATGACTCAAAATAATACCTAAATTTATAACTAAATTAACTATCCACTTCTGATATACAATGACAACAACAATTATTTGGTTTGATTCGATGATCGGCCAATTTTTCTTAATCGTTACATAGTTTGGAACGCCTTTAATAAAATAAATTAAATTTAGTAATGTTGATAATTTAATTTTTATAACTCTATGATATAAAAAATAATACTACACACATATAATTTTTGTGATATAACAAAATGAACAAATTAGGTGCTAGGGTGCAATACGAGTTTGAACTTAATTAACATGAGGAAAACAATATTATTAAGACTTAATCTCTTTTTAACAAAAACATATTTGGAATAACAAATACAAAAAAAACTAGAGTTTCCACTTAGCATATGTGGAAAATATACTTCTTGGTTGAAAGCGAAAGCCAAATTATAATCCGATGGATTAGGGATGCAATAAGAAAAACTATACACTAAGGTCCACGGAAGCGATGCAATAAGAGTTTAAGTTTTTAACTAAATATTTTACATGTTTGTATTGATAGTATAACCATAATTGCACATATAATTCCTTGACAGGAAAATCCAATCATCTTAAGAATCATAGGAAACTACCCGATGAGTAAAGTTTTTACGCCTTTTAACATTACTCTAAAGTAATGCGATCGTTATAGGGCTTATTAAGATTCAAAATTATTTTTTAGGTTAGCATACGAAATCTAATTTCAAACTCTATCACTTATGCTAGGTGACATGGTGCAAAGCTTCAAGTGATTGCATATGCTATTGTAGTACTTAGGAATGTACTATATAGCCAAAATCCTTATTTAAAACAATTCTAATTGATATGTAGTTAGTAGAAGATACAAAAGCATAAGAGTTTTCGAGGCGAAAAAATCTTTGCGATCAATAAAATAAAAGTTCAAAATCAAAATTGGATTTATGACTTAATATTGTGATGCAACAAGAGCCACCATAGTTAATGGCAAGGTTCTAACTAATTGTATATTAAAATATAGAAGGTGGCATGCAAAATAAAAATATGAATATGCATGAAAAAATATATAAGTCAGTCCCTTACAAAGTAATTAATAAGTTTGTGAACATAATATATAGACTACAAACAATATATTATGTCTATTTTTTGTAGAAAATGAACAACAAAAACAGACAATTTAATATAAGTAATTTTTTATTCTCAAATATATTAATAGTACATCTTTTTTAAACTTCTAGCCCGTGCGAGAACACAGGTTGATAATTGATAACTTACTAGTAGCAGCAGCAGCATTTCCTTTTTGGTTTTACAGAACTAGAACTGCTTTTCTGCGAATTATTTATGCAAACAAGTCCGGTTGTGTTTGGGCAGTCAACCTTTGATGCTGACAATAGCGTACGGTTGATAGTGACACCGGTTCCGGTTCCGGTTCCGATTCCAGCTCCAGTTCTAGTTCCGGTGCTTTTCTAAACATTGAACAAGACACGAACTTGGACGCCCGTACACAATACTCAATTTTTTTTTTTCCGCCAACCATTTCCCCGTCCGGACTACTCATCATCAATCAAAGGATAAACGCACAATAACCTTCATCAGAATCTTCTTTTAAAACGAACCGTGGAACCAGAACCAGAACTGAAACTGGAACCGGAGCATGTCCACTTGCCTTCATCACAATGACAACGTTGTTGCTCTGTTCCGGCTAATGACGATTCAGATGGAAACATAACACACGAGCGACGTATACAACAGAGTGCAGCATTTGCGGTTTTGATTTGCGGTTTTGCCTAGTCTAGAGACATGCAAACACAAGAAGATCCACCACTTTAATTACAACCAGAATCTTGTTACCATGAATAATAATCACAGCAGGTCACCCAAATTAATCTTTGCTCAAACCAAAAAAAAATCAAATCAATCTCTTACGTAAGAACATATATATATGACACTCCAAATGGGCAAATACACCTGCAAACCTCATGCAGGTTTCATACAAACACAAGTGATTCACTCAGGTACGTATGCCAAGAAAAAAAAATGAAAAAATGATCAATCCCAACGTACATACAAGGTATCCAAGACTGCTACTTTTTGAGAATGGTGAAGCCGATGAGTATGCCGAACACAGGGATGAACGTGAGCGTCGAAGCGCAGAGCATCGCCATGCCAATACCATGCCGGCCGTCGAGGCGGCGCCACCCGGAATGAAGCAGAGGCCGTCGCAGAGCCCATCATCACACCAGCCACAAGGACGCCGTAATACACGACGACGACCGCCTTGCCGTGGTGGGAGAAGATGCCTTCCGGAGTAGTCCTGTAGAAGAAGGCGCGAACGCCGCCACCGCCTGGAAGACGCCGACGGTGAGCATCGCCGACGGCACCATCGCCCTGCTCTGGAACGCGGCGGAGACAGAGTCCACGACCCTCCTGAGCGCAGCTTCGTGGTCCATGGATCTAAGCGGTAGTGTGTACTAGCTTCAGCTTGAGCTTGGGCAGGAAATGGCAAGAGGTTGAAGATTGAGTGAGCGAGGCCAGGCCCTGCTGCATTCGCCGAGTTGCCGTGGGTTATTATAAATAGATGCTGAGGATACTTTGACGACGCGTGACAGAGGAACTGGAACCGGAACAGGGAGGAACTGGAACTGGAACTGGAACCGGAACCGGTGTCGCTGTCAGGCTCAACGTACAGTACTAGTAGTATGGTATTCACATAGAAAATTCCAAAGAAAGCAAAAGAACGTCGTCAGATACAAAATGGCTAGCTTGGTGGAATGCGAGAAGAATGGAACTCAGGTGCGCTGATTGTGATAGGTCAATTATTTTTCAACAGCTACTCTGATCGTCTTCTCGAATCTTTAAAGCCCAACCGTGGAACCGGACAGAAGGGGAACCGGAACTGGAACTGGAACCGCTGCCACTGTGCTGTGTTGTCTTTAGGCACAGACCAAGATAAGCAGCAAAGGTTGACGTCAGGTGCTGATAATATTAAAACGATCGCTTAGTGTAGACTGTAGAGAGAGATAGAAGGAGAACATGTTTATTTCTCCGCCGTCATTGCGATAGAACACTCAGGTGCGCTCATAGTGATAGGTCTTTACAACAACGACCAGCATGGACATGGAGATGGAGTCCGTGGTACAGCAAAGGTGGAAGCCGACGTGGATTCGGAACCGGAACCAGTGTGCTGATGACTGATGATCTCCACGGCGATGGATTCATTCGTGTGACCGACCCAACCCCGGTTGTGGTCCAGAAGGAAAAGGCCGGCTGACCGTGTGCACTGCAATGCCCAGCCGCCATGGCTCGGCCTGCTTCTCATTGCGCTCTTGAGCTCTGACGGAGGAACTCAAATGAACGCGTGACGGTCTGACGGAGGAACTGCAAGCGGGAGGAACTGGATACTGAACTGAGCTGGAACCGGAACCGGGTGTCACTGTCTTGAGCTCTGTGCCGTACGCTAAGGAGTGCAGCCAACGTAGAATTTTTTAAATATATAGAGAAAAAAAGACAATCTTGATGCTTGCCTACGTGGCTACGTAGCTGATTTTTGACAAACCTGGTGAAATATTTTTGGGTTAAATTTATTGTAGCGAAACTTTTCGTTTGTATTTGATAATTATTGTCACATCGTGGATTTGCCCAGGTTTAAAAGATTAGATCTCACACTTTTGGTCAAAACTATACAATTTGTTTTTATTTCACATACGTTTAATCGCATCATGCGTTAAAGATTTGGCGTGGCCAATCTTGTAGCGACTTTTTCATGTTTGCTTTTCACAACTGAACATGCCCCAAAAGTGCACACACGTGGAACCGGATCCAGCAACAGCCGGAACCGGAATCGGTAATCATACGCCCAGTGACGGAACGGAACCAGCACAGCAAAGTGATACTATAGGGGTAGGGGTAGGGGGTAGGGTGGGGGCAGAAAAATTGTGCCCCTGCAGAGCGCTTTCTCCAGCATATGCCCGCGTCACCGACCTTGATGAATTCAGACAGGCCTCAGCCTTTAGCTGCAACGGATTTGCCTTTCTCCCTAGCACAGTGGCAGCAAAATACACAAGCAATACCCTTCATCAGAATCTTCTTTGAAACGAACCGTGGAACTGGAATCATCGGAACCAGATCAAGAACTGGAGCTCAGGTCATCGTAGGCCTGAGATCCGATTGCCTTTCGTCACCATAATAACGTTGTTGCTCTGTGCCGGCTAATGACGATTTCATACGTAAACATCAAGCCTAACAGTCAAGGCCAGACAGCACAAACCTGATCGACCATGTTTGATCGACCTCAAAGTTCAGTTGCCGGGACCAGGACCGGAACAAACCGGAACCGGAACCGGAACGAACGGGGACCAGAGCACGTCCAGCTTCATTACAATAGCCTTGTTGCTCTGTTCTTGCTAATAACGATTCAGTAGCAAACATCATGTTAAACACGAGCGACGATACACCAAAAAGATTTCTCTAAAATCTTGTTTTCCTTCGAACATTTTCGAATAATAATCATCATAGATTCACAGGACAGTAAAGCTGAAATCAACCTTTCCTCGTGGAGATCTGAAACATGCTAGCGACTTGCCAATCCCAACACTGGCAACACATACATACAAAGGGGTCGGTCGTCGAGACTACTTTTCTGAGCATGACAAACCGACGAGTATTATCCCAAACACGGGGATCAACGTGAGCGTCGAAGCGCAGAGCAACGCCATGCCAATGCCATGCCGGCCGTCCTGCCCGTCCAGACGGCGTACGACCCAGAATGAAGCAGAGGCGGTCGCGGTGCCGGCGACCATCGATCTCTCGTGTCCTCACTATTCGTCGCTGGTACTGGTAGCTAGCAGCAGCGGCAGTGTGGCGCAACAATGGCGATTGGTTTGGAGCTTGGGGAAATGGCAAGAGGTTGACGACTGAATGAGGGGGCCCTGCTGCATTCGCCCGAAACGCCGAATCGCCTTGGGATATAAATAGACGCGTGCGTGACCGAGAGAGACCGAGGGACTGGAACCGGAACCGGAACTGGTAGTATGTCAGATAGATAGAAAATTCCAAAGGAGGAGAAAGAACGTCATCATCAGATAGGGGTAGAAAAATGGCTAGCTTGGAGGAAAGCGAGAGGCACAAGATCAGGGCTTTGCCTACGCGCAGCTACTCCCTACTTGGAAACTAGTTGTACCGCCAAAGTGCGCGTGTTCGAATCTTCAAAGCCAACAGTGGAACCCGGACATAACAGGAACCCAGAACCGGAACTGGAACCACTGTCGCTGTGTGTTGTGTTTGTTGCCTTATCTTCTCCTCCCACGATTTACGCACCAAAAGCGGGCAAACCATTGGGCCACGTCACCCGCTTTTCCCGGACGTCAGATCGATCGGCTGGACGGCCGAGATCATGCGAGTCCAGCTATTTTGCAAAAAAGCCCTCAAACTAAGGCGAAATACAGGCCGCGGTCAGGGCCACCTCTCATCCCTGCCCTTGCCTCTTCGTTTGCCCGCTCCCTCTCTGGCCACGAGGAAGGCGCCGGCAGCGCGCCCCTCCTCCTCCTCCTCCTCCTCCCTCTTGAGAGCTCTCCCCTCGCCTGCCTCGCCTCTGCTTGATGTTGGTGGACGGAACCACGGCGGCGCAGCGGCACCAGCGTGTTAGCCTCAGCTGAGGCAGGCCCGCCGGTGGTGCAGCTGACAGGCGTGCACGGCAGCCCCGGCGTCGCGTCCTCAGCACGGTGAGGGAGGTTCCCGGAGCGCAGGCTAGCATGGGGCCCCCATCACGACAGCCGCCAGCGCATAAACCAGCAACAGCACCAATAACCTCCCGACGCGGGCGTCGGCCAAGCCCCTCCTCTCTTTCTCGCTCGAAGCGAGAGGCCGCCATACCCGTTCGCGAAGGCGCACGTCCTCTCGCCCTTGCTTGCTTCTCCTGCCTCCTCCTTCGCATTTGGGACGGAGGCACGCGTGGCCACGCACGCCTTAACGGAGACGAGCGTGCACGTGCAAGCCTTCCCCGACGAACCGTTCGAGGCGGCCACCGGTGTCCAGCGGCTGCTACGTGCGTCCGTCATGCACCAGGTCAATCCACTGCTCTCCAGACCTCTTCACCAACACACCTCTGCACAATTGTCCGCAAGGTAGCATCCTTACCTGCTTGATGTTGTTCCCTCTGCCCTTCATACTTTGTGTCCTCTAGGTGCTCGATGCAATGTCCACAACAGAGTAAGCTCGGTAACATTCCATGGTTGGGCACTAAAACCATTCAATTCCTCTCTAATTGCATATAGGCTTTGCTTCAAATATTACCGCTCCTATCAGTTAAGAGGTAGGACGAGAGTCCACCTTCTCATCCAATCCAGTGGCCCGAGGCAATTCCAGAGGCGAGGTCAGCCCGGCCCGGGGGGAGGCAGCAGCGAGGGCGCCAGCCGGGAGGACGAGACCACAGCAGCCACTTGCGTCCGTCCACGGCGCGCTCACGTGCGTCGCTGCCCTGTGAAGCTTACCGGACAGCGCTACCCGACCATAGACAACACCACACACCTTACTGCACCGCGCTCCTCTCCTGGCGCCAGCTTTCTCGCCACTGACTTCCCCGTCTTCAGCTGCCATCACTCGGCAGCAGCCTGGTACGTTGTCCAGCCTGCCTTTATCTTGCCTAACACCACTGCCAGCCCAACTGCACCATTAAAATGCTCCTCTAGCCTGTACAGTTGGCCTATGTAGTTTTGACATTTCCATGGTCTTTCTCATATCACTAAATACCTCTGTAGTAGATGCAAAAGTGCAAGTGGCAGGAACACTTGTTAGAATGTAATAATTTAAGACGTGAATTTCCTAGGAACCTCTATGATCTAGCAAGAATTAGGCCACTGCATAATTAAACATCTATATTTTCACCTTCTAACTCTGTAATTAAATGTTTGCAAAATTTTATAGCAATAAAGCATCACGTGATATTCCTACTAGCCAAAGATATTGATGGTCTGTAGTACCTTGAGTCAACATTTTAATGATGTATAGTACCTTGTTTCCAACAAAAGACAAAAATAGAGGGTAGCCAAAGATTCTGCTGCACAAAGTAAACTCTGAAGCTGGGTGTATCAGACTCAAAGCAATAGTTACACATGTTCCCTCCCCTTGCTATTTACTGAAGTATGAGACTACAGTCGACTCAACCTATTCATATGGCTGTTGTGGTCTCAGTTACTGTAAATACAATTACTTGCTTTCGAAAAGATTAACTACCTTTTCAACCTTAATTTAGAAAAAAAACAATGTTTTTTTTTTTGAAAAGTATACAGCTTTAGGCAGTTGTATTCCAAGTAATAGATTTTGTGACTTTATATTCAGTTTTGGTTAATGACATACTCTTGTTTTAGACATGTTACCTTCTGCACTGCATTAATGGCAGTAACAAGAATCTGGTTTCTATGCTTACAAATTTTAAGTCCTTCCATACTCTCAGCAATTTAACTCAAACAACATTTATACTCCAGTTCAGGTATATACACTTCATTTGGCGGCATGCAGTTCGTCTGAATAACCACTCATATACTTCTTCCATACATTTGTTTTAGCGCTTTATAGATCCATATGCATAGTGCGGTTAGCAGTCAAGATTTTCAAAACTTCTTAGAAGAGACTCAGACCATTCCTTTAATAATTGTGGCATGTTCCATTTCTTAAGATCATTTAGCTGCATTTAATTTGGCTGGCCTAGATCACGGAGTAATAGTTTGGAGTTAATGGAATTTTTAAGCCTCATAGTACCATTTTCTGTTCATTTGGGTTAATGGAATTTTCACCTCATGGTACCCAATTTTCCCATGCTTGAATTTAATTCAGGAGCAAAGCGGACGACACAGGATGGTCACGTGGTTCTACTTGCATTAGAAGTGAGTGGAAGTAAGACCAAATGCTCCGTTTGTTAAAATCTTTAATATCAGCCCCCTCGTCTTTTCTTGCAATTCAGTTTTGATTCTTCAATATTCCGTATTACTAGAGGGTCCTGACTCCTAAATGGAAAAACAATTATCAGCCCCTCGTCTTTTCTTGCAATTCCAGTTTGATTCTTCCAATATTCCATTATTACTAGGGTCCTGACTCTAAATGGAAAAACAATTAATTTTAGTTTTGAAGTGATGCGTCATTTTAGGATTTATACAGTAGAACTTGCTCTTTTAGTAAAAGAATGATTAGCAATACATATCCACACTACATATAAAGAAGGGATAAAGGACAAAAAATTAAAACATAAGTGTAATGATTTATTCAGACTCTCTCTATTATTATCAAACAAAAACATACTTAGTGACTTTATAGCCCACTGGATAGAGAGGCAGCTAGCTCAGTAGTGATGAAGCAGCTTTACCTTGTTTGTTTATCAATGGTGCAAATGTATTAGTTTCAATAGCATTAGAATTAGAAATTATCATTCATATATACTATTCTAGAGGTTAAACATTAAACCTTTTTCTCTAAAATAATGGTATTGCAATTCTGCATTTTCTAGAAACCAAAGGCAAGGGTGTTCTAATCTGCTATAGTTAGCAAAAGATTTATCTACCAAGGCGGCTGTAAATGGGCTTCTTCTTTTTTCTATCTCACAAAGCGTAATCACTCCCCTAAACTTTTTGTTTCCCCGAGGATGAACACACACACAATGGGATTCGAATGAAATGAGGGCAAATGCTATTTATTATATTTTGCTTATTTACAGCCTCACGAGTAGCCCAGTTACTAAAACTTGGTAGCTAGACAATAGTATATTGCCATATTTATATGATGGCCTGAGCCTTCAAAATTTTGATTGCTTACTGAAGAAAAGCTAAAATTTATTAATTATTTCTAAACCGATACATAGTATTTGAGATTTGGATTTATAAAGCGTTAGTCCAGACTCACAGCTTTATACCTATAAGATATTTATAGATTCCTCAACTGGGCCCACCTCAGCGGCCAATAGACATAACTCAAGTCAGTTGCTTGCTGCAAGTTCTAGTCGTTCTTATATCTATGTCCAGTCAGGCTCAGTCCTCCACACCCACCTCTAGCCTGGCAGCAAAATACTAAAAATCATACCTACCCTGGCTAGCCTATACCTTCTACATATATTCCATCTACAAAACAAAGCCAGTCTGGGTGCACAGCCAGTTATACAATATCATAGCAGATTGTAGCTTCCAGCCAGTATATTTGCTTTCTTATAACATCATTATCAATAAATAGAGCCACATATGTATATCTTTAAATTTTAGCCTACAGCCATCACTTCCAATAATACAATGGGCCTTCATAAGCCCCGGCGACGCGCCCATGATTTTTCAAGATTAAATAAGGTATAAAGAAGTCGATACTTTGTTGCCATCTGTTTCGCGAATTTTGAGAGTTCCTTTTTAGCTTACATTTTGTTGTATGTTGGTTGGATAGAAAGGTTTCAAAAGTTATTACAGTACGTAGTTGTAAAAGACTGACTCAGAACTGCATGCACTTGGTTAAACTCAAGCAGTGTAATATATAGGCTGCAAATTCTACTAGTAAATTATAATATTCGTCATGACTAATTGCACCCAGAAAAATGCAAGTACTCTAGCGTGCCCCATTCCGGAGTATATTTATTTAGTGATTCTACTATCCGGAGGATGGCGTTTGAATAGTAATAGGCTATAAGATTCTTTTCCTGCAGCAAATCTCGGAACTTCTCAACTATTTGTCATTTGTGCAGACAAATCTCCTCAAATCATTCGAATATAAATTCATGAAGGCACAATGATGGATAGCCGAAAAATTCTTTTCAACGAGTCAAGTTCGTGATCCACCACCATGATCCATCTCTGAATTGTCCAAAAGTGCCTGCTATTTTGGTTAAAAGCTTCAAACTTCACATTCTTTTTCCTTGGAAATTGGTATCCATCTCTAATACGTCTGTCGGAATGTATAGCTCGTATGGAAGTAAGATGCGCCAGCGAGGTTTACACTTTTGTTTATCGTTAGTCAAGTACACATTAATTTACCCTTCTACTATTTAAGTGTATTATTACTGCGGGATTTCATTCTTCCACCTATTCTTCGTAGCGAAGGAATGGTGGGTAGTGCTTATGATTCACAGTTACAACATATGTATACATAAATAAAGTCAGTAATATTGTTCCATGTCAAAAAAAGTCAGTAATATTGTGATCTTTTGATAATCGTCAGAATCAGAGTACAGCACAACATAAATATCAGGGTTGAAACAATAGGCTACTATTTATTGAAAAGTGCGTAGATCTGAGTGTGTAATTTCTTTTCTCAAGCATTATTACTTCTTTCCTTCGGGCAAAAGGCCTTCATTGTCCTCCTCTTGACTAGTGAGCCGTTCAAAGTCTGGGCAGGTAACTTTATTTTTTCTCGAAAGTTTCAAGGGGAGCGGATGAGGCTCCTGAAAGCATGAAAGCTTAAAAGTCTGATCTGAAGAAGGAAACTTTCGGCTAATTTATGGATTGAAAGGTTAACATCAGGGGCAATGCTCAGCTCCAGATATTTTGTGCTTTTCTGGTCGGGAGTAACCCCCATACGCTGAACTGTAAGACTTGGTCCTTGCAACATTAATGACTGGGGCTGGCCCTTTATTCAAATGCTCAGCTCAGATATAATACAAAAGCATGCTATTGATCCTCCAGCGGACCGGTCGCCGTCGTGCGATGGAACTCAGGTGCGCTGATAGTGACAAGGTCCATTTCAGCAACCACCGTGAACTCCGTGGTACTGCCAGCGTGGATCTGGAACTGGAACCGGATTCCCGAAACCGGAACCAGTCTGCTGCTCAGTGATGGCCTTCAGCTCATATGTGATTGTGATGCGACCGACCCGACCCGGTTGTCAGAAGGAAAAGGGCTGACCGTGCAATGCCACCACGGCTCGGCCTGCTTCTGATTCTGCTCATTGAGTCGTAATTTTTCTTCCTTCGTATTTGCAGCGTATATTCTCTCCACCTACTTTCAAGTCATTTCATAAATCTTGAATGGTATCTAAATTCACTCATTATAGTAAATAAGCGGGGTATATAATCTCTTCGATATTATTAGTTCTTTCATAAATCTCTTCGTAAATTTTAGTCAAGCACGAATCACAGCTTTAAGATTTTAAATGGCTTCAATTTGGAGGAGGCGTGGCAGCCACCGCCGTTCGCCCCTTCACACGGACTTGACACGGCGCTCATAATGGCCAGTTTGGACCGCGGCGGCGAAGCACGACAACGTCCCATCTGCTTTACGTAGAAGCGGTGGTTTCTTGCCAAAGTGAAAAGGGCCCGGTTTCTCATTGCCTGGATTCCTTGCCTGGCGCGTTCCTTCTCAAGCGATTTCCTGATTTTACTTCTCTTCCTTCATTAATGTTTGTCATGTCTGTCATTTCACGAAATTGGCGTCTTATTTAGGATGAATAGAAACTACTCGATTAATATTCATTGGAACTGCCCTTAGTCTTCTCAATCTTTTGTGGCGTGTAGCAACTACCAAGCGGCCAGTGCGGACAAAACGCGTTCGCGGGCTACCAAAAGTCAGGAAGCGAGGGGTTGGGCGATTAGAATTATTGAACATGACGGAGTGGGGTAGCACCCAGCGCCCGACAAGCAACATGCCGCGAGGGGATTCAAGCGGGGGTTCCATTCGAACCACGAAACTTTCCTAGGCGCTTCGGACCAAGTTGCGGGTGTGGTGGGGCTTCTTTCCCAGCGAGGATAAGCAGTGGGCAATCCAACCGATATGGTTTGGAAGCTTGATCTGCACTTCCACCTCTCTTACCTACTTCTCTACTACCTACTTGTCAATTTACCCAGCGGCGCGCCTCTCCACACTAAACAAGGGACTTGTGCCCCCCTCCGTCTGGTGACAAATCCTCCATTGTGTATCAAACAACACGCCAATTCACCATATGAATGTGAACATGTGCCCAGCATAAAAGGGGCGTTGCAGTCCATGTAATGCAACTAATGCCAGCTTCTCTCAACTGTATCCGAATGAATGGGTTATTAGACACCGGTACTGACACACCCTCTGGCTGGTCTCTTGTCACGAGCTCAATTCGATGAAAGGAAGTAGTACTATACAATCCACCACCCACTAGTATCACTACAGGGGTAGTCACGGCCGATGGAGGCACACCCTCTGGCGGTCTCTTTGACCACGAGCTTTCAGATTGATGAAGGAAGTAGTACTACCTTCACCAATCCACCACCACTGTATCACCCACAGGGGTGGTCACGGCTGATGGAGAGCTGGCGGAACAAGCGGGGGCTGGAATAGGGATGTGACCTCCTCTGGCCGACCTAGATGATGTCCTGCGTGCTGGCGGCTGGGCGATCTCCTCACTTTTGTGGCCTACGCCCTGGCACGGGCGATGTCCTCCGCGTCGGCGGCACGCGACGAGGTTGGCGCCCGAGCATGATGTGTGACCCCTGCGCTACACTCGTGCTTAGTACGCAAGCCCAGTGAAGTGAGTGATGTCGTGGAAAGCCTTCTCACATTTTGTCTTAACTAGGCGATACATGAAGCTGGTGAAGATACTCGTCTTAGCGACTCGAGTACTACATCACGCGCTAACTGTGCCACTGCTGGGAACATCAAGCGAGAAGAATGTCTACTCTTTGGATTTCAGCAACGCCAAGAGGATCGACCAAGAACCTCCGCCTCACCAACATCAGCGTCAACATGCCGCGCATGCGCGTGATATACCAACACCCAACATTGGAGATGTTCACGCTATTGATATAGATTTCACGAGCAAACTTGTTAGTGAAGTTGAGGTGCACTTAATTCTTATATTGTTATCTACGATGTTGTTCTCATGTCTCGTCCAGGGTAGGGGGCTCGAGCCCCTCAATCCTCGGTTCACATGGGTGCTATTTTATATTGTAAGGCGCAAATGCGGCAACAAAAGCCTCCTCGGTCACATTTTTAAGCGCGTGCGAGTGGATATTTATATCGTATGGTGCAGAAGTCAGCCAGAACCTTCCTTGGTCACATGTGCCTATTTATATGGCTTTTGTTGAACCTCCACAGAAATCAAGCTGAGGCACTAAAGAATTCTTCGATGGACTGAGAGGCTGCTCAGGACGGTCGTGGACTCGACCTCGAGGCGGCGCCCTCCATAGCGGTGATGCTCACCCGGCGAGCGTCTTCGGAGTTCGAGGCGGTGGTGGCGCTCGTCTTCACGTCCATTACAACCACCACCACCAATCCACCACCATGGATTGGATCCGGGCAGGAACCGGGCGGTGTGGTAATAGTGATAAGCTCCGCGGCGATGGATTCATTCATCATGACCGACCCAACCCTCTGGTTGTCGTACGGTAGCCAGGCGGTTCTCCCGGTGGCCGGTCGACAAAGGAACGGGCGGGCTGGAACGGAACAGCCGGGTGTCACTGTCCTCAGCTCAGCTCTGCGTGCACTACGAGTGCAGCCCGGGGAGACCCACTCCATCTCGGATATGAGAGAAAGACAATCTCTTGATGTAGCGCACAAGTAGACGTACTGGCTGATTTAGCCAGCAAAAGTGCACACGTGAACCAGATCAGGCGCCATAGCCCGAATAGAGGCAAACCGACATCAGCCTAGTTACAATATATTTTTTCTTTTAACCGTTAACATCAACCGGTTTATCAGCCATAATACTGCGACCAACAGAAGAGTATTTATTGTCCACTGTTTTGACATTGGTACTCGGACCTCCACCGCCCTCACCTCCTCCGTCACGTAGGCCCGCAAAAAACATCACATCAACTTTCTCCTTCCCCTGACCCTGACCCCAGCCCCTCCTCTCTCTCTCTCTCTAAGTGATACGAACGCCCACGCCTCCTCCAGTATGCACAGTCACGGGAAAGCATACGTGCCCATGTAGCTCGAACCCCACTCTATCTCTGTCCACACAGACGGGACCTAGAAGCCGCGATGTGGACGAGCACGCCCACAGCTCGTAGGCTCCCAGCGTGCCCCATTCCGGCACAATGCGCCCATTTCTATCTACATGAAACACTTGGATACAACATACGTATGAATCCGATAAAAATTTGTAGCATACACTTAAAACATATGTGTGAACACATGCATTAACGTAACATCGAGATAAGCGGTTGCAACATGCAGCACAAAACTTTTACTTGCAACATCGCAAACAACGCGAAACAGCTGGTATATTATAAATATATATATCCATAAAACGCCACCTAACACCATTCTAAAAATAAATAAATCTTGAACAACCGCACATATCTCAATCTACTCTGCCTTCCTGCAAACCTTCTATCCTCCATCTCACGAAGCCATGACCACCATTTTGAAGAAGGCCGAGCTGGCCAATTCTCCGGTCAATAAAGTCGGACCGGCCGCTTATCGATAATATGGCTGTTGAGATATTTCTCAATATTTTCACTCCACTTAGGCCGAGTCCACACTTTCGGCGTCAGCTATGCTATCCAGGTACCCAAGTTGACGAGCATGCATCGCCAAATGCAGCACAGCGTGGTAGCGGGCGTCTACCATCATTAGCATAAGTCTTGAGCCACTTGTAGCGCTTGGAAGAGGAAAGGGGAAGGGACAAGGAGGCGGCGGGGGCAACACAATGCCACGAGGAAGCTGGAATCGCAGTTAAAGTCAGCCCGGTCACAGTAACTCACGTGCTGGAATTAAGCTCAAAGATGGTATGAAGCCACCTAGCCACAAACACCACGGGGCCGCCGAGGTCAGCCTTGAACTTACATGAGGGTTCGCGCCCGCCATGGCGCTGACGAGGCGAAGGGCGACGAGGACCCGGCGGTGCTCGGCCGACCAAAGGTTAGCACTCACACATGACTAGTCAGCGGTCGTTCTTGGCTCAACCATCTTGTGGTGGTAAGCGCCCGGCTCTTTGATCCGAGATGAAGCCATGCCAAATGAGGCCACGGCCATAGAAACTTCGTGCTTTCGTAGGCGGTCGGTGCTTCGAGATAGAGGAGAGATGAAGCCGCGAACCTGGGAATTTTTGAGCTTAAAAGCAAGCGTTACTTATGATGCAGGGAAGACGAGGAGGAGGAGAGGCAGGGTGGGGTGGGAGAGTATGACTTACGTGGAGTCCACTAAAGGTAGTTGATATAGATGATAGGATATAGAAGGTGGATGGAGAAAGTGTTACTTGAGAGGAAGATGGCCCAGAATGAAATGTTGGCGCATTAGGCATTACATAGTTACATTTGCTAATTCGCCCGAAAAAAACTTCTTACATTGAACCTCCTATTTTATACACGTTCTTCTTTTGAGCGTAAAATGTTCATTGATCATGGGAATAGCATCATCCTCCGCTTCCAACATGAGAACTGAACTTGGACGGCTTAAGGAGGAATTCCTTTTTTTTTGACAACTGGGAGAGATTCCTTGACTCGGGCTCACTGCCTGCAGCAACTGCGCGACGCCTTGACCAGTCCCACTCTCAGCTGCCCGTCCGGACTGCGGGGACAAATCGTCAGGTCCGGTAGACTTCATCATCAATCAAAAAATAAACAAGCAATAGCCTTCATCAGGATCTTCTTTAAAACCAAACCGTGGAACTGGAATCGGAACCAGAACAAGAACTGCCTTCGTCACCATAACTCCTTTTGTCTCTAGGCTACTTGGCAATTCAAACCTGTAACCTCAAGTTATGATCATTATATTTATCAATCTTACCTGATGGACCTCAGGTTCAATTGCCGGGATAAGGACCAGAACAGAACAGACACATCACTGATTCACCTTCATTACAATAGCCTTGTTGCTCTGTTCCTTTGCAAACGCATCATGTTAAACTGAAATCTTGTTTCATGAACAGTTTTGAATAATCATCACAGATTCACAGGACGAGTGTAAAACTGAAATCAATCTTTCCTCATGAAAAGAAAGCAAATTACTCAAATGAATCTCTTGCCTACAACCCTACATACATATGACGAAGCCCACGCAAATCCCAAACGCATACTAGTGACTTGCCAGTCCCAACACAACCCAACTTACACATACACCTTCTAAGGCGGGTCGTCGAGACTACTTTTGAGCATGACGAAGCCGACGATATCGAACACATCAGCGTGAGCGTGGAAGCGCAGAGCAGCGCCATACAATGCCATGCCGGCCGTCCTGCCCGTCAGACGGCGTACGGTAGAATGAAGCAGAGGCGGTCTTGAGTGCGGCAATACGCCGACCACGAGGACGCCATCAATGCCACAACAGGTGCCTTGCCGTGGTGGGAGAAGATGCCTTGTTCGGAGTCTTGGCGGAGAACAGGATCGCGAGCGCCGCAACCGCCTGCAAGATGCCAGGCATTGATCATCGCCGACGGCACCATCACTTCTGCTGCCGGAGCGCGGCGGCGGTCGAGTTCACGACCGTCGTGAGCGCGGCTTCGAGATCCATCGACTGATCGATCTCTCATTGTGCTCACTATTCGTCACCTAGTGGCTGGTAGCTAGTAGCAGCAGCAGTATGGTGCAACAATGGCATTGGCAGGCGGGAAATGGCAAAGTTGATGACTGAGTGAGGGCCCTGCTGCATTCATGAAATGCGAATCGCCGTGGGATATGAAATAGACGCGTGCGTGACCGAGACAGAGGGACTGGAACCGGAACCAGAACCAGAACCAGAACCGGAACTGGAACCGGGGACGGTGGTATGTCAGATAGATAGAATTCAAAGGGAGGAGAAAGAACGTCATCATCAGATGGGAGTAGAAACATGGCTAGCTGCTTGGAGGCAAAGAGGCACAAGATTGATCATGGCTTTGCCTACGCAGCAGCTTCTCCCTGCTTGGAAACTATTGCATCGCCAAGTACACGCGTGTTCGAATCTTCAAAGCCAGCTGTGGAACCAGACACAACGGGAACCAGAACCAGAACTGGAACCACTGACACTGTGTTGTGTCGCAACGCGTATTTATGGATTGAAAGTTATTCGCGTCAGGTGCGGATATAATAGAAAGAAAACGTATTCCTCCGCCGCCGCCGTCTCGTGCGATGGAACTCAGGTTTTGCTGATAGTGATAGGTCCATTTCAGCAACCACCGTGGACTCCATGGTACTGCCAACGTGGATCTGGAGCTGGAACCGGTTCGAAAACCAGAACCAGTCTGCTCAGTGATGGCTTCGGCTCTCAGGCATGTGATGCATTGACCCGACCTCGGTTGTCAGAA
>JADLZK010005565.1:0-63207 GCA_015847255.1 Hyparrhenia diplandra
CAAAATGAATAGCTTCAAATTGCATCTAGAAAACATGTTAGACCTTGGAAAACTAGTGCACTTGCATCTTGAAAGCGATCATGTTCATTGCTGCAGACAACACCAACAGCTTCATTGCCAGCTAACCCCGCCCCCTGCATTAATCTTGTTTCTTCAGGCGGCCATTAGGGTGTGGGGATACATCTCCAATGGGTCTTGTCCTTAAGCCTCTCATCGCACATACTAGATCATCTGAGAAATGCTTGACAAAATCAAAAGCCAAGAAGGATCTAAAATCCACATTCAAGGAGAACCTTTTTCTATTTCCCATCCAAACTGCTCACCAGTAGCATCAAAATTTCCCTCTAAGCACCATTTTACGGGTCATGAATACCACAACCAGAAATTAATAAAAGGAAAACAGTGAAATTAGTTTGTTCTAATTGATGCGCACAGTATCCTTATTTCTCCCTTCTCTTGTGACAATTTTTTTTTTTTTTAAACGAGTTGCCTCTCTGCTTTTATAGAAAGCACCAAAACGGTCTTACACGGGGTTACCAGTTTACAAAAAGGTTCCAACAAACTAAAGAAAGACACCCCTTGTCTTAACAAAGATTCAGAGAGAGATCTCTTGTGACAAAATAGAATCAGTTGATGCTAAGTTTTGGTTGACCTTGCTGTAAATGAGTCATAATATTGTAATTCTCAGTCTTCTATCCATGACAAGTAAATTTAGAAGCATCACATCCCATTATTCATGCTTTTCATTCCTTGAAGATCGTTTACATAGTTGGCACCAAACTACTAATGCTAGCTGCCCGTGCTCACTGCACGTGACAGCCCAACTATGATAAGCCGTGTTGCTTAGGGCCCGGTCAGCGGTGTCTTACGAGTGCAATCAATTGCACCGTACCCGGCTGCGATGGGGCCGTATGCTGCTTCTTCAAACTGGCCATCAGATGGAACCAGGGCCTCGACTTCCAGCAACGTGGACGAGGGGGGGTTCGGGTGCTTCGCCACCGTGGAAGGCTCAAGATTGGTCGCTTGGTCCACTCTCTCAAGAGTACGGGCGCCGTGCACGGACGAGGCGGTGGCTACGGCCATGGCAACAAAGAGGAGGAGGGCTGTGAGGTTGGCGAGCTTGGCCATTCTTAACGGTTTGGTGATGGTCGCTTATTGTGTATAAGCAGGTAATGAATTGGAAGGGGTAGATGGTCTAGGAGGAGGAACAACTGGTTTTTATAGGTGGAAATGTGGTGAATTATTACAAAATATTTTGTTTGTGAAACTGCGGTGGAGTTAGTGGGTGTGTTTAATACATATACCAGGAGTTATTATGCTATAATTAATAAACCCTGTTTGCTCAAATAAATCCATAAGAGTTTCAGTAAGAAAAAAGATAAAAACTTCCAAGATTTGTGGGTTCTTTCAGGTTTCTGGCACATTAACAGCCATGAATAAGTCAAAGGAGCACAAGATGAAGTACATTTAGGAGCTTGAGTGTAAGGAGTACTTAATAAAATATCACATGAAGATATCTTTATTAAAAAAACAGCATTTACCTCTAGAAAAAATGGTAAAATTTTTAGAACAATCTCAAAAATTCTCAAAAGATTCTAACTGATGTCTTAAATGTGTTTTGGATTTTAGAAACATTCTATAAAAGATATGTGATGCAACCGATAAGAATATACAACAGACATTTGATTTTGAACACGTTCATATTGGTCTTATGTTTTGTCGTGGAAAATTTTTAAAATGCATTTGAACATTTTCTAAATCCTTAACCCAAACGGGAGGAGGAAGAGCACATTTTTTTAGATAATGGATTAAAAAAATCCGGCCTCTACATCCGGAGAAGCACACGATACCAAAAAATACAAAAAGAGACGAAAGAAAACAACAAGAGAAAAGCCATAGTCTTATAAATCGTAGGGGACAATACAACAAACTAAATGCTTCGACCCTCTATTTGATTAACGAGAGGGCGTCCATGGTTTGCCCTTGACGCCCTTGGTTGGGGTCCCAATTGCCGTAGTGCGGGCGTGGCTAGGAGGTGTGCTTGTGTTGATGCCTTCAAGAAGGTAAATGGCGTCCACGGATGCCACCATCAACGAAAGAGGAGGAAGTTCTGGCGACGCCTCCAAGGGGAAAAATGGCGTCGATTGCGTCATCGCCGCCCGAAAGACACCGCCCGGCGCGGGGTTTTCACCCGTATTCCAAGATCCTCGCAAAGCACATCCAAGCCAAACCTTCACACGACGAGATGCGGAGATAATCGGCGGGATCTTCACTAGATGGAGCGAGGTAGCAGAAAGAAACAGAGGGCGACGGTGTCCTTTTGGTGTGGATGTCGGAGTTGATTAGCGAGCGCCTGGGGCGGCGTATTCTCGAGCCGAGAGCCTGTTGTAGTTGATCCAGGCCATGACCTCGGGGAGGACGGGTTGGGACGGCGTGTTGAATAGCCGGTGCCAACGCCGCATCCCCATCCGGTGCCCGGGGTCCCAGGAGGAAGAGCACATGGCCTAAAGTTTGGTCCAATCGTGCGCTGATGACACATGTTAAGACTTTGCCATGTCAAGCATGGAGCTATGAAAGCAGTTTGTGATATGGATGGCCAGCGAGTTGGCGTCCTGCACACAGCACACGGGAACGAAGGTCCCCCGGCGCTGACGCGGACGGAAGGTGGCGTCGATCACGAAGGTGATTGGAGTGAGCAGCGCCGCGGAGGCTTCCTTGATTCTCGAACAGGCCACTGCCGCCATCTCCTGTGCAAAGCGTCGGATCGAGCTCGAGCACCGTAACCGAGTCGAACAAAGCGAGCTGAGATGGCGTCGCGCCCACGCGGCAGGCACCTTGCTGAATGACTCCGATCGGACTCACCTGATTATCACCGACTCGCGTACGGCGTCCCTGCAGCCATATATTGCGGCGGCTACCGCTGATCATCTCATCATCGCCTCTTCGCTCCATCTCCTCCTCTGTGCGTCCCTGTACGTCGTCGTCGCGATCCACCATGGCGATCCCTATTGCTCGCGTGCACCTGAAGATGGCACACGCAGCTCTCCCGGCGCTGCTTCCGACCCCGCCCAAGTTGAAGATGCTGCCCCTTTTCCCGCCGCCGCCACCGTGCGTCGCTGCCATCCACTCAAAGCCACCATCCGCCAAACCTAGCCGCGCCGACTCCGACGAGAGGTGGGACGCGCACAAGGTCAAGCCGGCCTTCCCAGCGTACTCAGCCTCACCATCATCAGGGCCTCGTTCCGCCGACATCGTCGTCAGGAGCAGCGCCGGACGCGGATCGCCGCGCAAGAACGACCTCACCGCCGCCCAAGCCTGGCCGTGCGGACTCCGTGGAGAGGTGGGACACGCACAAGAAGGCGGCGAGCCCTGCTTCTTCGCCATCGTCGTCTTCCCTCGCAAGCAGCAGCAAGTGGCCGATCAGCCGCGCGATGTCCGCCGGGCGCTGGGACGCGCAGAAGAAGCGCTGTCCGCCGCAGTTTGATGAGCAGCTCGACGACGGCGAGAGCAGCAGTACTGGCAGCAACGACACCGACATGGACACGGAGGAGGAGGAGATACTGTGGAAGCCGCGGGCATTGTACGCCGGACCGGGCTTCGCCGGCGCCGCGCCGCAACCAAGCATGCTTCCCATGCCGACAGCGTTCTTGGTTCCCGTTGCATAGCTGCACACCTGCACTGCTGGACAAACTCATCGATCGATTCAGGAGTCAGGACTCAGGCTGCTGTTTTCTTCAGCTACCTAAGCATGCAAGTGTGATCGATCATGTAGTGGTGCCTGCTACTTCGACTAGTGATGCTTATGGTGTTAGAACTTAGAATTAGAATTTGAATGGTTTCTGTATTTTTGTATGTCTTTAGATTATATTTCAACTGAATTTCATGTCTTTCCAAGCTCAAACTTTAAATGGATATATGCATCCATCTGCACTTTCTGCAGGCGGTGTCATCTTGAATTCTTTATTGATTGTATTTCAATTTCAGCACTCCACACGTGTGCCGTGTTCAAAATGAATTAATCATAGTCTTTGCATAGTAAAACATTGGCACAAGTACTGAAGTACAGCCGGTGAAGAAAACGAATAGAAGCACCTTGAACGCTGTTGTGCTACCACCACATATAGACATAAATTCCCAAAAAAACGACATAAACATAAACGAGTACAGAAGTTGTACAAAACGTAAACCCGTAAGACCAAATACTTTTTTGTTAACAAAAAAATGGGATCATTTCTAGCAAAATGTCGCACGGAAAAAGTTCCTTTTACCTCTTGAACTAGTAACAGTGTGGTATGATTTCTTCACGAATTCTAAAACTGGATGTCTTGTCTCCCTCAACTCTGACAACCTGTTAAATTTCCTAAATGCCTGCTTAGAAGTTTCAACTCATCCTTCTTTAGATAAAAAAAAAAACTATTTAGGTTTTTAAACCACAAAAAATGTACCTTATATTTCGGATGCCAATTGATCTACTCCACTTGCCGCGTAGGGCAGTTATTCTCATCAATTGATTCGGCTACAAGTGTTGTGATACCCAACCCCAGATTTATTTTAGTTATTATTCTCATCAATTGATTTGGCTACAAGTGTTGTGATACCCAACCCCAGATTTATTTTTTTAGAAAAGAAGGCAAAAGCTTTTCCTCGATTTCTATTAGACGGATAAAGAAAAAGGCAAGTGCCCCAACCCCAGATTTACTCCTCAAACGTTTGAAATTTCTTCTCTCAATCACCCAAACTTCGTACTAAGATCTTGAATAGATTCCTATTTGAACCAAGTTACGGATTGGTACTGTGCGTCTGTACAAGGACTCCGATTCCTAGTAAATCCCATCTTCCTCTTCCCAAGATAAATCCCCCAATTCCCAAGATCCAGACGCGGACGAACATGGCGCCGACCACGGTGCAGGACCTCCCCGACCATCTTCTGCTTCGCGTCTTCAGCCTCCTCGATACGCACCACTCCGTCGTCCGCGCGGCGGCAGTATGCACGCGATGGCGCCATATGGCCTCTACTCGCGGCCTAGACGTGTGCTGGTATCGCCACGATTTCTCTACTTGCATCGGGCACTACATCGCCGTCGACCCGTCCTTCTCGCCTGGGCCCAAGAAGAACTCGGAGCAGTCGGTGCGCCGCCGCCGCCACGTGGTCTTCACCCCCGCTTCGCCGTCCATCGATCGCCGCCACTTCGCCCTCGACTTCCTCCCCACCAGCCCCGGCGCCGGCCGCCGCCCCTGGGAGCTCGTCGACAGCTGCGGCACCGTCCTGCTCCTCGCCAGCCAGCGCCGCGATCTCTTCCCGGACCTCGTCGTCTGCGAGCCCATCTCGCGGCGCTACGTCCGGATCCGGCCGATCCCGAGCATGAAGTACTCCCGATGCCTCGGCGCCTTCCTCGACTGCGAGTACAACGTTATCACCATCTCGCGCTTCACAGTGACCTGCGTTCTCTACGACCGCGCCGACGGGATGGCAGGCGGCGTCAGCGCCGTCACAGCCCGTACCTTCGACTACGAGGCGCCGCCGATGCCAAACTGCAGCGAACGACGGAGTGGCTGGGATGTGTCGCGGGCCGCCTGCTCGCGCATAGTACACCTCCGGGGCGCTGAGTCGGCACGCTACGTCGGCCGCGCTTGGGGGCTCAATCTTTTGGGTCATCGAGGAGGATGGCACGGTCCTCCGTCATAATGGTAAGTTCGAGCACTTCCATCTCCCCGACCACATCGTGGAGTCGCCGCACAACGGATCGACGTTCAGGTTCGTGGACGTGGAGGACAGAGGAGGAGTGATGCTCGTCAGCCTTGTCGGCGACGAGCTCAGAGTGTTTGTGACCCAGGAGTACCTTGATCAGGGTGAAGCAAGGGAGTGGTGGCATGAGAGTAGCCTGTGCCTGCCGGAGGCGACCCGGGGGCTCCCGGGGCACAAGGAGTGCTACTTCGGCAGCACGGCCAAGATGGTCACGGCTGGCCGTGGCTATGTTGTGCTGACGCCTGCCGAGGAGACATGGGTCTTCTCTGTCGACCTCGGGACAATGGAGGTGGAGCGTGAGCACGTCAGGAACAGGCTTCCCGGCGAGGTTTACCCCTACCAACTCGAGACACGACCAAAGGTGCACGCTTGTTTGGTCCGGTGCAAGAAGGGGCGTCTTCGTGGATGCAGCGAAATATGTAAGTGCGGATAAGTGATCACCGATATACATACTCTATCTGGAAGTACCGACTCCGTACGTACTTATTCTCTTCCATGAAGAGTGTAATTTTATTTTATTTTTAAAGATAGATTAGTGGTGGCACGAAAAGACTCTTATTTATTGGGGCATGCACTAAGTTTTGCATACAAATCTGACTACTTAATTAGGTAGGTAATTAGATATATTTTTTTTAAGATTTCACTCTTTTGTAGAATTTTTTCAAATGTTAAGATTGCATTTTTGGGATGGGACGGAGAGAATAGTTTTCCATATAGTTTTTTTTTTTTTTATAGTGCATTGCAGAGACAAAACTGTGTTGTTTGGTTTAAGAGGAGGAACTGAAACTCAACTGTTTATTTTATTGATCAATACTATAATCCCGACCCAAATTGTAGATTAACTTAGCTTTTGAGATACATATCTGTTGCTATGCATCACGATTTGATTATGTTATATCAAAATGACTCACAATTTGAAAAGGGAGTACAATAATGTATCACATATTTTAGCACATTGTTTTTTAGGTAGAGCTGCGTTTCCTGTTAGATGTTCATGTTGTTGTGATCCGCTGCAGTGCTTAAAAATAATTTCTCAAGTTCAATTAAATTGTACCAGTAGCTCTTAGAAATCAAGGTCATTTGCATCTTAATGTTTTCATGGAAGGTAAATGCATCCCCGGCTGTAAACTATTAGTATCATGGACAAAACAATAAAAGTAGCACTACTACATATTTCTCCATCCCAACAGATTTCTTTTTTGCGACCCCAACAAGTTAGCCCTGTACGTCGGTTTTGGGTAACGACGGTGATGACCATCCTTTCACCACCAAATTAAAAGAAAATAGAAAAGTCAAGGGGCTCATGGCCAATGGTAAAGGCCGGTTTTGGGTGTAAAGACCATCCCAACAGCTGGCCATGTACATCGGTTTTGGGTGTAACGACCATCCCAACATTTAGCCCCTCAGCACGTCAAGGTGTTTTAGGGTGTAACGTATGTTCGGTGATGACCTTTCACCACCAGATTCAAAAAAAAAAAAGAAAATAGAAAAAGTTTACATCACCTCTCAACATATCAAGAGTTGGCCACATCACCAACTCCACTATCTCCCTCTCTCCTCTGGTCCACTCCTCGCTCACGAGCAGCCTCGGCTGCCCCTTCCCTCCCCCTCCAATGCTCGGCCCACACTCGTGGTAGTGAGGAGTATTAGAGATAGATATGTAGTTGTCTCTTTTGTACCGTATTGCAAACCTATACATGTACACAAACCTATCGGGCTATATATATGTACCCCACCCCCATCCATAGGGTGTGCGGTGTTTATTCCAATTTTACCTCTCTACATGGTATCACGCTCTTAATTTCCTAGGCCTATACCTCCCCGGCCCTAATCCACCTCCGCTGCCCTAATTCCCATGTGACGCCCTACAGGGCCCGCACACATCCACCACCACCGTGCGCCCCCACGGGATCCGCGACCCCCCACCACCACCGGTCTTCGCTTGGTCGCTCCTCCCCGGTGTTGCCATGTTGATAGATTCGTCGGCGACCAGCACCTCCCCTTTCGGCCGCAACCTCCCGACACCTCGTCCCGGGTCAACCTCACGGCGTCGCCCATGGGTCTTCATCTACAACCCTTCACCCATGGGTCACACGATGACAAAACATTTTTGTCATAGAAGATGCAAAATTCGTCATTGAGCGAAGGCGTCACATTTGATGAACCATGAGGAATCATGAAATTTTGTCATAGTAATGGTGCCTTTTTCATGATGAACATCTATTCGTCATGGAACAACTCATCTTCTCTGACTAAGACAAACTAGCATTTCGTCATGGAAGTGATCGTGGCGGGCCTCATTAACACCCCCTTGGGCCCAGATACATCTTCATTTAGGCCGACAATCAATGAGTTCTATCTAAGAATCAAGACTATGTCCTAGACCACGGTATTTTTCTTTTGCGTCTTTGTTCTCGCCATGCGCATCTAGAAAGAACTTCCGGGCCGGTCAATGGTTCCTCCATCCCAATTTGGACTTGGGGTCCTTCTAGCCTGTTAGGGACCTGATCACACTTTTTGCCTCAATAATGTTCTTCCACCTTAGGCTCCTAATCTTGTTTGTAGTTTGCTATCTGTTTGACAACTTACTCGCTCTAATCCCGGGAGGCTAGTAAACTATTAGTATCATGGACAAAACAATAATGGGTTCTTGACACTACAACAGATTTCTCCCATCCCAACATCCTTCTTTCTCGTCGTCGGTTTTGGTCATTTAGGCAATTCCTCCATCCCAATTTGCCCATGCGGCGGTTTTAGCTTGTCCTTAGTTAATCACACTTTCATCCTCAATAATGTTCTTGTTGCCCTAATCTTGTTCGTAATTTTTGGGTGTCGCGACAATAATTGTTCTATTGAGTTTCGCATTTGGTTTTTCTATTAAGGATATGACCAAGGATTTTTGGGCAATAGTGATGGGGACCATCTACACCATCCCTCCAGACGCCGTTGGTTTTGGGTACATGCCAACGGTGATGACCTTTCACCACCTAGCATTAAAGAAACTTGGTCAAAAAGTTTACGCCACCATCAACATATCAAGAGTGGTTTTGCCACAGTTTTATTTGCATTAAATATCTGCCACATCTCTTTTTTATGGCACTCCTGTATTTAAGAAAGCAGTGTTATCTAGATGCCTCTCTTGGCACGATTACCAACTATCTTTGATTTATGGAATTAAACTCTTTTGAAACTCTAGAATGAAACTTTGCATTGAGAGAGTTTAATCCATGTTTCATTTCATTTGATGACATGGCAGCCTTGAAAACAAAAAGTGAAACTCTCCTTTGAGACTGGCCTAACGTCACTTCATAAGTTATCAGCTATTTGATGTAAACAAAATATTTGTGGTCTTGTGCCCGTTCTTTGCCGGGATCACCGCCGCCATCCACGCGCGTCGTCTCCACCCGACCCGGCTACCTCCGTCCGGATGCTCCTCCACCCCCACCGCCGCGGCTGCTAAAACCATCACCGCCTAGGGGTCCGCCTACCCCCCATAGGTGAGGTGGACACCCTCGACTACCCAAAGAGGGCGTGCCTAGGCGAAGCGCCTAGCGGAACATTGGATATCTATGATTTTTTTGAACTTTTGGAAGATTATTTTCTTGGGCCATATCATGAGGGGTACATAACATCACATGAGGAAGTTATTGCACACATTAGCAAGATAAAAATTGCCAATTTTCCATACATCTTTGTGTGGTGGTGCTGTTCAACTAGGTTATGGAAGAAGGATCTAATCCAAATGTTCAACAACTCCAAGACATACTCCCTTAGGGAGCACCCATAGGTACATGAGGATTTAATTGTAGGGATGTTCATAATAGTCTCATAGAGGTAGATAGATAGTTCTATAGTTGGAGGCGTGGAGCATGATATGCTTTCATTTATATATGACAATTATGTTTATATAGGTTTTATATATTGAAAATTATCTATCTTCAGTCTATAAAACTTCTCATATTCAATCAATGTGTACCAACTGAATTAAGCAAAATTCCAAATCATTAGGTTTGTATAGTTTTTCTATTACTCCAATTGAAATGTAAGGCATATTTTAGGGTTTATAATTTGTACCACTTTTTTTTTACTACAGTAACTAAATAACTAGAGGCGAAAGTGGCACTCCTTTTTCATCTAATGGTTGTAGTCATTTATTTACACGTCTATTTAATTCTTTGGTTAGTGTCCGAATTCTAAGCTACCAGCCATGTTAAGGGCACCCGTAATGGTATACTTGAGTTACTAGCTCTAAGCTAGCTTCTCCAACGGTGTTAACTTTTAGGAATGGCTCATAGCATGATGAGGCCTACATGACACTCTCACATGATCTTGGAATATGTGTAGCTCTTGATCAAGAGCTAGTTTTTCTCTCACTTCTATTAAAATATGAAAACAATGCTGAGAGGCGGCTTATAAGCTAGCCATTGCGGGTGCTTAAAAGAGTCATGTTCGATAGTAATAGTAAAGGTTAATGATGGCTATGTAATTTAGGGTTGTTTGGTTTCCATAAGTCATGGGACTTATTAAGTCAAAAAGTGAAAAAGTGACTTATTTTGCCAAACGGTAGGGACTTATTAAGTCATGGGGCAAGTCACTTGCAACCATTTTCTATTTTTTCACCCCGACTTATAAGTCACCCATTTTCTCTTCTTTTCCACCACGACTTATAAGTCACTTGCAACCAAACAAACATGACTTATAAGGGCGACTTAATAAATTACTTGACTTACGGGAACCAAAGGGGGGCCTTAATAAGGGCTGTGGTAGCCATGCATGTAACCATGCTTTTGGCACTATCAGGAAATGAGAGATAAACGGTTGTGTTATAGTTTATTAGTTTGTGCTATGTGGATGCTTTCTACATAGAGTGATGGTGACAATGATTGTACATCAATTTCTCGCTTAGATCTTTTAGCGTTATCATCCAATTATAAAGTCATGTCTATCAAGCGTGGATAAAAGCTTCTGCTTTTTTTTAAGTCAATGCGGGGGTGCCCAAAAGGCGAATGATATTCTAGTTCGGAAATATGTATCCCAATGGTGGATTTCACTATCCTGAGTATATTGGATCAAAACTGAATGATACTTTTTTATATATAAATGACGAATGACTTATATCTTAAATGAACAACAAATTAGTGAAAAACATGGAACTTTGATTACGGTGTATTACGATGTCGAGGATGGTTAAATTAGAACATGTTCCAACTCTCATTAAGATTATTTGAATAAATAGTATATCTTGCAAAGAATGGTGCAATTCATGTTACGATTTGATTGATCTCGACAGAGTAATTGCAAATCTGTTGTTGTTTGGAATTAAGTACTGTATAGATTTAGTAGCGGCTGCTGGAAAGCCGAAAAGACTCATTTCGGCACTTGGAAAACCGATAGGAGCCTATCGGCACCTGAACGGCCGGCTGAGCATAACGAGCCTTCGCGGCGGCGCATTGATTCGCCGTCCCTCCCGCCGACGCCGATACGGACGCGCCATGGAATCAAATCAAGGTACTCTCCTCCAGCGGTTTGCTGGTTGCTGGTTCACCGCTACAATTTCGCCCTTGGGTTCTCGATGTAACATCCTCTGCGCTCGTGGCACGCTCTGGGGCTTGACGAAGCTACTGGCGGAGCACGCGCCGAGATTCGCGGTGGGTGGAGCATTACCGCGGCCGCGTCGTCGACGCCAGCTTCAGCATTGACCAGTTCCTCGTGAGTCCTCGCGCCAGCCCGCCCCCTGTGTCTGTTCGGCCCCTTCGTTTTCAGTCTCCTGCGGGCTGTTTCCTCGTGAATCCTCGTTGCATCTGGGTACAGTGCAGCGCTGCGGATTGCATTGCGGTTGGGTCGTGTTTCTTCGATGATGTGATAATGTGTCCTGGGGAATGTCCTTGGTTTCAAATTTGGTGCGATACCATCTGTGTGTGACATCTGCATGCTGGTGTTGTGGGTAGCACAATCAGTTTGGAGATTCATGCCTGTGTCTGTTCATATGGGGTACAAAAATGTTTGAGCCAGCTGCTATATTCTGTTTACACATTTGGCATCTGCTATATTACATGCATGCACATAATCACAGTTTTTTTTTTCAGTTTCAATGGTTTAGGTTGTTACAGTAGCAAATCGCTCATGTAGATACTCCACCTAGTTCTTCCTGTCTTGTCAGGTTCGACCTGGGTAAGCCTAGGCTCACCACTTCTCAGTAATGGTTCTTGATTTCTTTCCTCTTAATGAAATATATGCTTCAGCATGAACGTGATTTTTTTTTTTTCAGAGGTTAATGTTATGGGTAGAATTTCAATTTTCAAAACAGCAGAACACTTTTTTTGTTCTCTCAAAGTCTTATGCCATTAGCCATTTGTATATATTGTACTCCGTATTTAACGATTTATTGTGTCATGGTGCCATAGTGGGTTCTTTAGTTTTCATTTGATTATAAAATGTGTTGTCAAATTCTGCAGGTCATGGTTGGAAGGAAAGGATCAGAGCTTCTGGCCAGTGAGACTGGTGAGAAAATCGAAATCACCAGGCAAGAAATAGCGCTTACCCAGTTGACCTTTCCATGCTGGCCTTGAAGGATTTGATACCTTTTGGCAATATCCTGAGTTTTTAAGCCCAAGCTGACAGGATAAACTGGCAAAAATGTCCATTACTTAATGGGATAGCATTGTATGTATGGATCGTGTAGTTACTCCGTAATATAAACTCTTATTTTTAAGCTGTGGACTGCTTTTTCATGACGTGTAGAGGTTGTAAGCTAGTATGAAATGCTCATAATATTCAAATAGTTGAAAAATACCATTTGTACCAGTACACTGGAACATTCCTCTCAAGGTGGTTATTCCAATTGAGTAACCATTGGACCAAACAAACTTTGTCAAATGACGTTTGTGCTAACTTGGAGCCATGGAAGTGTCTGATTTGCCATATCTTTTTTTTATTTGTGTCCTCTCCCATTCTATATGAATTCAACAAAGGCTGCTAGATAAACAACACAGCTAGGAATGGCATCAAGTACTACCAAGTGGACCTATGCCCCCAACCACTATGCCAAAGTTTAGGATTTTACAAGAAGATGCTTGTAATATTCTTTGGTGCTTTCAATAGTTACAATATATTCTCATGCCACTTGTAGGTACCTGCCATGCAATTCGGACTTGTGAGGATATGCGGGCCTTCAAGGTTGAACACCGCCCCTGCTTTCTTCTGTGAAAGGAAAGAGGTAGCTTGCGTTGATGGAAAGCTACTGGCAAATTGGCTTCTGGATCGTTCAAATGCTGAATATCATGCCAATATGCCATCAATCAATCTACTATAAGGCAGCTGCATAACTTTTCTGCATGTGGAGAGCTTTGGGCTGCTATAAGTAGAGCACCGGAAGCGCTGGCTTCAACACCATTCATCGGAGACTCAGTAGCCTTTCAAGTCCTTGCATTTTGACGGTAACCCTCCTTGGCCACTGTTTTGTTTTTCCTCTCTTACTTTATCCTTAGTTCTCCTTTTTGAAATGCCTTGTATCTCATTCGTTCTGCTAGAGCTGGACATTCTTTTGTGACAGTGAACTGAGCAGTACCTTCATCAACTCCTAGTGTTAGTTTTGAGAAGGAACTTCAAAATAAAAGTATAAAACTAACCGAAAAAAGACCGTTTCTTTTCGGTATATGCAATGTCACGAGTCTTCTGCGTGTCCAAGATGGAAAAAAAAAAAGCTTCAAATTTCATGTAGAAAGCATGTTAGACCATGGAATACCAGTGCACTTGCATCTAGAAAGTGATCATCTTCACTCCTGCAGAATGCAGACAACAACTGCTTCATGGCTAGCTGAGCATGATACTCCCCTACATGCATTACTCTTCATTCTTCAGGCAACCAGTAAGGGTGTGAGGATAATCTCCACTTCTGTTATGTGTATGGGTCTTGTCCTTAAGCCTCTCATCGCGAGTACTAGATCATCTGAGAAATGTTTCACAAAACCAAAAGGCAATAGAAAGATCTAAAATCGACATTCATGAGGAACCCTTTTCCTTTGCCATCCAAACTGCTCACCAGGAGCATCAAAATTTCCCTCTAAGCACCATTTTATGGGCCTTGAATATCACAACCAGAAATTAGTAAAAAGAAAACCATGAAATGAGTTCATTCTAATTGATGTGCACATCTCCCTTCTCCTCTTGTGACGAAATAGAATCAATGGCTCAGTGCATGTTACGTTTTGGTTGACCTTGCTGTAAACGAGTCATACTATTGTAATTCTCAGTCTTCTATCCATGACAAGTAAATTTTGCAGTATCACATTCCATTATTCATGCTTATCATTCGTTGATGAAGATTGTTTACATGGTTGGCACAAACTTAGTAATGTTAGCTGCCCGTGCTCACTACACGTGACAACCCAACTATAGCCTTGTGTTTCTTAGGCCCAAACACACATGGTTGCCACAAACTTAGTAATGCTAGCTGCCCATGCTCACTACATGTGACAATCCACCTGTGATAAGCCTTGTTTCTTAGGGCCCAGTCAGCGGTGTCTTGCGAGTGCAGTCGGGTTGCACGGTACCGGCCGATGGGGCTGTCTGCTGCTTCTTCAGACAGGCCATCGAAAGGGAACAGGGCCTCAACTTCCAACAACGTGGATGAGGGGGATTCGCCACCGTTGAAGGCTCTGGGATGGTCACTTGATCCACTCTCTCAAGAGTGCGGGCGCTGTGCACGGATGAGATGGTGGCCATGGCCATGACAACAAGGAGGAGGGTTGTGAGGTTGGCGAAGCTTGGCCATTTCTTCACGGTTTGGTGATAGTCGTTTATTGTGTAAGCATGTAATGAATTGGAATGGGCTGCTGGTCTAGGATTGGAAGGAGTGACTGGTTTTATAGGTGGAAATGTGGTTACTTGTTTCGAAAATTTTTTGTTTATGAAACTGCGTTGGAGTTATTGGATATGTTTAATATCTATAACAGGAGTTACGCTATAATGAATAAGCCCTGTTTGCTTAAATAAACTCATAGGAGTTTCATCCAGAAAAAGATTAACTTGGGAGTTATTTGATGGAGTTACATCCAAAACTTTTGCATCCTGTCTATTTTGTTCATTTTTGAACTCTTAAATAATAACTATTCAGAAAGCTGGTCTCACTTAATTTTGGGAAAACTTTTTTGCAGTTTTTACTATTGAGGATGGAGTCTATTCTTGAAAGACCGAAATGAAAGTGCTTGCTGTTTGGTGTGTCCCCTTTTAAAAACTCAAGAGAAATCGTTGTGTTTATTTCTTCATCTTATGGTACAATCAAATAATGATGTCTCTTTTTTCTATTTCATTTTCAGATCTTGATGACACTTTGTATCCCTTCAGCGCTGGCATCAATATAGCTTGTCGCAAAAACATACAAGGTGAGTAAAAAGATACTAATCGTTTCCCACGGCTTCATGCTTTATGAGGCGTTTATTGTCTGCAAATGGTGAAGAAACTACAACTTTGAATTTGGTGACCAGATTACATGCGGCACCATTTACATATTGAGGAAAGCCATATTGCAGATATGTGCATGGGCCTGTACAAGGAATATGGCACAACAATGGCTGGCCTTAAGGTAATATTTACAATGACTTGTCCTATATTTTCTTCTCTTTTCTAACTGTGTGATCGTTATTCTCTGCAGGCATTAGGCTACGAATTTGATAATGATGAGTTTCATGCAACTGTTCATGGTACCTTGCCATATCACAACCTGAGGCCTGACCCTGTTCTGAGGAGCCTCCTACTTTCAATTCCACAGAGAAAAATAGTATGAAAACAACCAGTTTCTTTTTCTGTTTTCTTCCTCTGCTGAAATGATATGTTTTGAAAAATGGTTGCGGAGAGCGTTTTTATCAACCTACATTTGGTTACTGCAGGTATTCACCAACTCTGACAAAGCTCATGCGGAGGAAGCTCTGTTCAGATTGGGTTTACAGGGTTGCTTCGATGGTGTGATTTGCTTTGAGACACTGAATCCTTGCACTGGTCTGAGCGAGTTCCGGAACAGCACGCTGTTCCCAGATGAAACATCTCCCGACTTGGCTGATCTGAATGAACCAGATGGGTTCAGACCCATATCGCCTATCCTCTGCAAGCCCTCCATTGAAGCCATGGAAGCTGTAATCCAGATCGCAAATGTTGATCCCAAGAAAACAGTAAGGATTCTCGCCTATGAAACATGAAAAAGAACACATGTTCTAACAAGTAGCAAGGAATGCCCCACTAGAAATTTTGCATTCTGACAGTCTATTTTCAGATATTTTTTGACGACAGCACTCGGAACATAGCTTCAGGAAAGGCTGCAGGCTTCCATACTGTGATTGTAAGACATTGCACATGGTCCAACTTCCACATTAACCGTCATTCATGTCCAATGGGAAAACTTGAACACAAAACTTTCTGAATTCTGCAGGTTGGCAGATCAACGCTTGTTCCAGGGGCTGACCATGCTTTGGAGAGCATTCATAACATGAAAGAAGCTTTACCCGAGATATGGGATGGTCAGGATTGGTCCGAGTCTGATGTTCTTGCCTCCACTACTGTTGAAACTGCGGTGGTTGCTTGAATCTGTAACCCTGTGGGTTGTATCCATCCTTTGATACCATGACAGTGGACTACCTACTACTTATAGTTTTGAGTTTGGGTAGTGGATGCAGAAGGTGCACCCTAGCTTCATTGATGAAGAGATTGCACTTTTATACTTGTTCCAAATATTAATGGAACTGTATCAGTTAGAGCAGTGTGAGATGCTGAACAAGCATATGTAGTAAATTCTGCAGATATATATTCACACTATTGGTGCACATTCTCTATGTTTGTACCTCAGAATAAAGTGACAGTACTCTAATTCTACCAAACTTCAGAAGTTTGCATTCCATTCCCTTCGTATTCTGATACATTGCCCTCTATAAAATGCCGCTTGTAATTCTTGTATTCTTTTCCTTCCACCTCGCGACGACGGCGGCGCCGCCAGCCCGCCACCGTCGATCCCCACCCCAGTAGCCTACCCGTCCATCCCCTACACAGATCCGAAACCGCCTCCACCTGATCTATCCATCCATGGGGTTAGTGGAGGTGCTCCGGCGTCCCTCGACGAGCCCGCCTTGCTGGAGTGTACCAAGGGTGCCTGCACCTCCGCTTGGCCTAGTTCGCCGGAGGTCTCTCCGGGGCCGGCGGCAAGCACCAGCACCTCCCCTTTGAAGGCCCTGCTGCTGCAGGGCAAGGTCGCCTCCTCCCCATTGCCCGTGCTGCTGCAGCCGGCAGCGGCGCTGGCTGCCGCACAGGCAGCAGTGGCCGGACGCGCGCCCAGGCCTGCTGCACGCGAGGATGCGCCTCGCGGGGAGGACACCCACGCGCCGCCTCGACGCAGCGCCCATGGAGAGGGTGCAGCGGGCAGGAGTTGGGTCCTGTCGACGACGACATGGAGCAAGAGGAGATGGTTGGCGACGATGTCGCCGACAACAAGGATGTGGGTCGCCGGGAAGCGCCGCTGCAGCCCGGGGCGCCGTCCTGGACGGGGTCGCCGTGTGGGGAGTGCCGCTGCAGCCGTGCAGACACCTGCTCTGCCTGGGGGTCTGCGGCTGTCATGCCCAGCTCACCACTGGACGCGGCTGCCACCCAACCGGTGCCTCTGCCGAAGACGATGGATGTGCTGGTCATCGCCGAGGATGTCACATACGGCGAGGACGAGAACGTCGGTGCCTCCAGTCCCGACGTCTGCCTCCGCCCGTCTGCCTCCGCCTCGAGCCCGTCGCCCACCCTGTCTCCCCATGCCGCGCCCTTCCACCCTGAGGGCCGCTCGGTGGGGCGTTCGAAGCACCGTCGGTGGGCCGATGAAGATGGCGACGCGTCCGGTGATGAGCTGCCTTTGTCCTACCTGGAGGTCGCTCGTTGCCCGCCGAAGGTTGCCCCTGCGCCCCAGGCGGCGCAACCGCTAGACGGTCCTACTTTGCATCGGTTCCATGGAGGTGCGGTTGTTGGGCGCGAGCCTCAGCAACGACGAGGGAAGCGTGGCCGGCCACGTCCGCAGCTGGTGTGCGGCATTCCTGTTCGACCAGTGGAAGGTCGTGTCCCCGCCCGGCAGCGCCTTGGACGTCGTGGGAGGGTGTCTGCCCCCAACGCCGATGGGTGGCGACATCCTTCCCGCCAGAGCCGCCACCCGCTACGTCTCAGTTGGAGCCTCCCCGCCATTGCCAGCGGCGGCTCGGGCGGGTGATCCCGGAAGCGCGCCGAGACAGGTGTTTCAATTGCCCGGTCCCCTCCACACACCCCGCCGCCACTTGTCGCCGCCACAACGCGTTATGCAACGTTATCACGCCTACACCACCTTGCTAGGGATGAGCGGCCCAGGGTCATGGCAGGATCCTGGCGAGAGGCCGACCTACCACGCCGGCAGCGACGGGGGCGGCCCGCCCACGGCATGTTGCCGAGCGGCTCCACCCGCCCTCACCGGTGTTCTATTGGGGCCACGCTGGTGCCACGACGAGCACCGGGGCCGGGTTGTCGACCATGCAGCGGCGACCTTTACCCGATCCGCGTGGCGCTTCTATGGAGGTGCCGGGGGTCCACGCCGACATCGCCATGACCTTACCGGCCGAGGTTGCTTGCCCCCGGTCACGAGGACCCTGGCGGTGAGGTATCGGCTGCGTGTCGAGGGGCCTCCCCTGTGGGTTGACCCCATGTTAGAGGAGCCCCCTGCTGCATTCCCTTGCGAGGCTCGCTCTTCTCGGGAGCTCTGTTGACCGAGCTTGTTGCCGAGGTATCCTCCCGAGCTGTTGCCCGTTGTGTGCCGGGATGATGGGCATGATGGTGCGGATGTTGGACAAGATGCGATGGAGGATCCGATGGTGGCTCGGGTTGTACCTGTGCTCGACCTCGCGCGATTCAGCCGATGCTACAGCCTGGCGGGAGGAGTTAGAGGCGTAGATTTGTTTGCCGCTGCGCACACCTCTCCTCGAGGAGAGCCCACGCCGCCCGGGGACGCGGGCCCGCCCACTCGCCGCGCGGGCGAGTGGTCGACATTGCCTTTGCCATGCGGCGGCGAACGCCACCACGGGGCCAGGATCGTGCTATTGAGGAAGCTAGGCGAGGAAGTCGAGGAGGATGCTCTTCATTCGGTGGTCGCGAGCAAATTCAATGCCGCCTTCCGTGACGGCCAGGCACGGTCGAACGGAAGAAGGAGGCTTTTCGTGATTATCCCGAAAGGACATCTCGGCGTCACGCCTTGGATCCGGACTTGACGGGGCTAGAGGAGGGCGAGGTTTAGGTTCTCGCCGTAATGCGTTTCTTAGTTGTAACTGTTTCTTTGTAATCACAACCGCGTCGCGAAGTTGTTTGTCAGTGTGGGCCGGTAACCGCGTGTTACTGTCCCCTCATTTCTGTATTAAAAAACTTCTTTCGCTTTTAAAAAAAACGCTTAGGCGTGATCTAAAAAAAAAAAAAAAATTCTTGTATTCTTTTGACAATGGGAGCTTCGTTCGTTGCTGTTCGGTTGCCAAGGCTGGCCTAATTAATTTTAGTGGTAGGCTGTACTGTATATATTGCAGTCGTTTCAAATTCTACTGATTTTGTTTGGTTTCTGAGGCATTGTAATGAAATAAGTTATGTCAAATGCATCCTTTTACCTTTTATTTCCTGGATTTTTTTGTTCTGTTCTGAAATAACTAAAACAGAAGGGTCCTTGATGTAATTTGGCCTTGCTTTTAAACTCTGTACAGCGGATAGGATAAGGCCATAACGGAGACGCCGTTGTGCGGGAGACAGAGAGAGCAAAGTGAAGAGCAGCGGCGCAAAGGGAGCCATGCTCGCCTCGCCGGCGCTCGCCGGCGCCCACACCTTCGCGGCGTCCGTGTCCGGCAGCCTCCTTATCCCCTTGCCTTCCGTCCCCGCGCCTGCCCGTCGCGCGGCTCTGTCCGTCGTCGCCAAGGTCAAGGTGTCCACGCCCCAGGGCGACCGCATCGCCCGCCATGTCCGCCTCCGCAAGAAGGTACTAGAAATCTGCGCGAGAGCCAAGTTAGAATCTTTCTCCTCCTTCCTTCGTACGAATGTGTACATCAATCAATCTGCACGAATTATAGCGAGGACGTTTTCACTCTGCATTCGACTGCGCATTTGCGAGAGTGGGAGTAATGCCGTGCCTGTGCCTCCGCCCTGTTCGATGAAATGCTTCTCTTGGAGTGGTAGCCTAAGAATCTATCAGCTATAGAGCTCACGAATTGAATGTAACTACGAGTTTACTGCTAGTTCCTGTTATGAATTTATCGCAGCTGTCAGTCTTACAAACTCCTTTCCAGGTAAGTGGCACCACAGAGAGGCCGAGGTTGAGTGTTTTCCGCTCAAACAAGCATTTGTACGCTCAAGTCATCGACGACACAAAGCAATGCACTCTGGCTTCAGCTTCAACCATGCACAAAACTCTCTCCGAGGAATTGGAATACTCGGCTGGGCCAACGATTGTAAGTTATAAGCTCCTTTTATTTTTGCGAGAAACTCTGATCTTGGTTGAAATGTCAATACCATTACAAAGGCAGTAAACAGTAACAGATATTTTACTGGTTCCTTGCTTAAATGGTTTCCTTCCCCCCATATACAAGTGTAAGATTGCTCTAGTGAAAATGCAGAGTGAAAACTAGATGATTAATTATCTGCTAATGGCCAAGGATTTCAATGTGCAATACATTATCTATGACCCAATCAATTGTATATACTCTGTTTCTGCACTGGATTATCATTGGGATTTCATATTACATAATCTGAGGTGCTCCTACTTTAAACACAGCAGTTAGTTCTACTAGACTAGATTGTGTAATCAGCGTGTATATGCACGCATCCCTATTTCTTCACAAGAATAGACACGGTCTTATATCTCTGATCATTGGCCAAACCCTGGTTGCAGTGAAAAAAAAAACAGCCTACCAGAGTAGAAAAGATGAACAGACAATGCAGCCTCTGATATATTCACAATAATCCAATCTTTCATCAGTCATTTGTGGCACTTTATATTTGCTTATATATACAAAACCAGCCATGGACTAGTTAATCAATATAGTCAAGTCCCAGGTTCAAATCTCCCTTTCTGAAAAATCAGTGAGGTTTTAGGACAACATGTTTTTCTAGTAAGATCACAATGGCTTGTACATAGTCTGGTACTGGAACTTGGACAATCTCAGGGAGCCATACACTGTGTTTTCTTCAGAATATTCTGCATATAAAAACCACAAAGCAGTTTGTAGTTGTGCAATCATGTTTATAAGGCTGTGTTTAGATGTCTTTGAAATTCAAAATGTCAAATGCCAATTTTTTTTGCAGCAAATGGGAAATGCCAAAATTTTCACCTTGGTGTTTACTTGCATGCCAAAAATTTAGCCATGCATACACAACACATGCCCCCATACATTTTTTTCTCTCTCTTTTGGGCCTCTTGAGCTGCAAATGCAAAATGCAAAATGCCAAAAAATTTGTTGTTTTATACCATGGTGTTTAGATCCATTTTTCAAAAAGGTGAGCCAAAACCCCAAAAACTTTGGCAAAATTATGGAACTAAACAGGGCCGTGACTCTTGGTTTTTATCTCCAATGGTATTGCATCGGTGTTGAGTTTTGGTTATACATGATTCAACATGACAAGATGAGATATGCCCTTGCAGATAGACTATGCTTTGTTTCTGACAAATTTGACATTGGCTTCCAGGAAATAGCAGAAAAGATTGGAGAAGTGATTGCCAAGTCTTGCTTGGAGAAAGGGATCACCAAAGTTGTCTTGACCGAGGCGGTTTCCTCTACCATGGCCGCATCAAAGCTCTTGCTGATTCTGCTAGAGAGCATGGGCTTGAATTCTGAATCGTCCAAATGTTTGTTCATATCTCCAGGATCACCTGTAATCTTCTCTTTTGCTCCATGTGTGCCGAACAGATTTCTTTTGTAGTCATTCGCCTTGTTGTGCAAGATGCAGACATGGCCACTCTTTGATCATGTCACGTTTTTTTGTAATAGTCTTGTGTTCTGATGCTTCTGTACCTGATATTATCCATCGCTCGCCCGTCTGTACTCTCGTGCACATCTTATATCTTATATTCATATACGTAAGAACCTTTCGATGTGAATCCTGAGTAGATGAAAGCTAAAACAGGAAGAAGATGATGAAAAAAAGAAGATTTTCTACCTGATGTACCTGCTTGTGCGTATTTACAAGGTCAGTGTAATAATACACTGAGAGCCTATCGACAAGAGCAGAATAGCAACTAGAGCCCGCTAATTTGATTTTGAATGTGATGTGATTGTGATGCTTGCAACACAGTGTCTGCTGGACCTCATGTTTGATTTGAACAACCACAGTAGATCAAGTATTCAAGTAGTCGCTTTTGGGCTCCTGCTCACAGCGTCACCTGTTGTAAGTGCATGACAGCGTCGATCTACATTGCTCGTTTCTTTACTGTCATTTTCCTGTTCTTCATCAATCAGTGTGACTCGTATTAAAACCCCATACTTATTATGTTGCCTGTATCTTTCGTAGTAAATGTCTGCCTACTAACACGAAAGGGATTTATGTATAGGGTACACGTTTTAAGAAAATCCAATAATATATTGGGCACGTGATGATCCGCGTCATTATTGCACGAATCTGATCGTAACCCTGTCCATTGTTTAATGATCAATTCTTGCATCGCTGGACACACAGTCCTGCTGTAAAAACGATGGCCTCAAACGCCATTGTTATGAAAGGGATCGGATACGATGGCCTCCTGCTGATCAATTCTTTCTTGCAGATAAGATTTATTGGTTCGGGGCGTTCTGATTGATTACTGAAAAGATAGGGCGTTCTGATTGATTACTGAAAAGATAGCTCGAGCTATCATGTACTGCTCGATAGATTTGTGAAACTCATGTTTGGATTGGATGGATGAGTCGTGATGAATCCAAGCTAGAAGAGCACAGCGACCTGCATTAACTTGCATTGGTTAATTTTCTTCATCTCCATCAGTTTCACCATCACGTCCTCCTCTCACATAATTGCATTACATTGTTTCTCAAGTAACGTAAAAGATAATGTGTTGGTAAGCATCCATCTTATCTCCTGAAATTAAAGACCTCTTCCATCTTCCAGAAGAATGCTGTGTTGGCCGGTGCATGAGTTGAGACACTGACTAGTGGACCCACCAACTGTCTGTCCAGGTAAGAGGGGACTGACTGAATCCGATGTCAAACTTTGAAATATTTTACGAGTAAATAGAAGAATGATGATGAATCAATCGATGCTCCTTTTAGGAGTAACAGATACTTCAGTACACTATTGCGAGGAGTTCCTGAAAGAGCTCTTCTTGCAAAAGATTCACTCGTATGGTCATTTCGTTGAGATCGAGCTCTCAGTCGATCGACAGTTCATCATTCAGAAAAGATTTAATTTTTCCAGAAGCGAAAAAAAAAAAGATAATAAAAGAGACAAAGCGCAAAGGGCTGGCTGGCTGACGAGTCATCGGGAGTGGTGGGACGGGTCTCAAGTGGCCGGTGGCATGTGTGAAGAAACTAGAGGCCGGTGGTGCAGTACTGCAGTGCGTCCTGCACGTTGCACTCCTGCTGTTGCTTGCTGCCGAACGGAGAATGGGAGAAGGCGAGGCGAGAAGCCAGCCGTGATTGCTGATCGGAGACCGAGAAGGCGTTGAGCAACTACATACATACAATTACATGGTTTCTCCGATGATAGACCCGAGAGAGGCGACTGGGTGGCGACGGGCGCCTCCGCTGCTCCCACCGGGCGAAGCTCCCGCCCGGCGAGCCCGTGCAGGGGACACGGACGCCCCCACGTCGTCTGCCACCACGAGTGCCGAGGGCCCCGCCGCTCGGAGAGAGGAAACGCCCGAGCGGACCCGGTCGGGGAGCCACGCGGCATCATCGAGCAGGTGAAGGTAAAATCCGACGGTGCCAGCCAGAAGGGTAGTCGTTCTCGTGATTTCGAGGACGAGGAAGGGGCAGTTCAGGAATTCTATGGCCAATTGTGGTACATACCTGATGGAGTTGGTGCCAGCTTCGCTTCGGATTGGGTCGAGGAAAGGCTAGGGTTAGAGATGAGAGGAACAAGGGGAAGGGGTTGATCTGGATTCGTAAGGATTTATGGGAGAATAGGAGTTTCACACCAAGTGATTGTTACCAGGTCCGAGTAGAGATCGCTGGACAAAATCTCCAACTCCACCGAGATTCGCAGAAGACGTGTGGGGAAGGGGATCGAGAGAGTCGTTCGTCTCCAAGTTGAAGCTGAATATGGCAGGGAGGGGAAGAGGAAGGCCGCCTAGGCCAAGGAGCCCAGAGGAGGAGTGGGGTGATTGGGGTGCTGGAGGATGGCAGCGAGGGACCCGATCTTCTATCCACCGCGATGGGGGGCCGCCGCCGATGGGACCGCCGATGGGGATGCCGCCTTACCAAATGCCGCCGCCACCACGAGGCAGTTTGGTTTCTATCCACATCCTCAGCCTCCCTTCAACCATCCTCCATCTTTCAACCAAGGTCAACAATTCAGGCAGGGAGGGAGACCGAGAGGTGTGAATCAAGCTGGGAAGAAGCCTCGCCAGTTAGCCTTCAGGACTGGGAACCAACAGATTGTGAAAAATCAAGCTCAAGGTAATGACAGCTTTACCTCTCAGTCCATGCAGTCTGGTGACCCTGGGAAGAAGGTGGGGGAGAATAGCTCGAGTACCAATGCTTCTAACCTTGTATGCTACAATTGTGGAACCGCTGGACACTATAGTACTGATTGCAGCAAGCCTAGAGTGTGTTTTGTGTGCTTCAAAAATGATCACCAAGCTGATAAGTGTCCAAGGTGGAAAGAAGGAATTAGAGATGCACAATATCTAGGAAGTGCTAGTAGGGGCTTGGGTTTTTTCCACATAGATGTGAAGGAGAAGTCAAACAGGTTTAAGCTCTGGAATGGTTTTGATAACTGTGGTATTTTCACAGTAGAGTCAGGAGAACTTGGACAGGAGGAGATTATCAGTTACTTGCAGAGAGTTTTTGATGACAAGTGGCCCTGGTCCTTGAAGGAGTTAGAAGAATACAGGTACTTGGTGAGATTCCCACCTGATAAGAGGGTTGAGACTTTTGTTATGGAGGATGGTACCTATTTCCATCTTAAAGAGGGTACTGTTACAGCTTCTATTAAGGTCTGGAATGGTGATATAACTCCAGTGGCAACCTTAGAAGAGGTTTGGGTGCAGATCTGTGGAATCCCTCCCAAATGGTGTGATTGGGAGACTCTAATGCAGATATCCTCCACACTTGGGAAGTTGGTAGAAGTTGACTGGCAATCATTGTTTGGCAGTTACTTTGCAGCTGTAAAAGTCAAGGTCAAATGTAGAGACAAGGCTAAAATTCCTTACCAGAGAGTTATGGAGTTTGATGATGAAATCTATGTGATCAACTTTAAGCTAGATGGCAGAGAACACATTTATGATGGGGAAGACAATGATCCTGGAGGTGGAAAGAAAAATGATGAGGAACCTGATCAAGACTATGATGATGATCTATTGGATGATGTGGATAAGGACCAAGAGAAAGAAGGGGATGGACAAGACCAGGAAAACAGCAAAAGCAAGGAGAAAGATAAGCAACCTAGTTCTAGCAGAAATTCTCAGAAAGACTTCTCATCAGCTAAAGGAAGCAAGACTGTCAGAAACTTGTTCAATACCTTCCAAGAATGTGAGAGTGAAAAAGGACACTACACAATAGAAGAGAATCATTGCCTAAGTCTACTAAAGGCAATGGAGCTTGATGAGGAAGAGGAAAGTGATGATGAAGTGATGACTACTCGGGAGGCGGTGATAAAGAGCTAATGAACTTACCTGAGGAATGGATTTACAATCTCCGGGGAACAAGTAAACAACACTAGTCTCACGAAGTTGTGCGAGAAAGATGTTCAGAAAGCTGGGCCGCAAGCATTTTGAGTTCCACTAAACAAAGAAGATAAACCGCTGAGAAAAAAGAACCTAATGCAAGCCGGCAAGAAGAGAAACCAGAAGTGGGGCCCCGTGTGTTAGTTGAAAGGAAGAGTTCAAGGATACCACAAGATGGAAGATCAGTGCTAGAAAAGGCTGAAGATCTCACTAAGAAGAAGAATCGGAAGGTATGAAAGGTAAAAATCAAATCCCTATCATTGACAAAAGTTCTATGATTAGTATTCTTTGATAAGATTGGCTTAGATACTAGTAGAGAGATTGCTGCTGGTGCTTATAGCTTAGATACTGTCATTTCTTTGATAGACAATAGACACTCAGAGTTCAATAGAATTTGCCAGGAAAGTAATGATACAGATGGAGGGAAGAAAGTGGAGTTGACCACTGGTAAGGAAAAGTCAAGCAGTACACAAAAGTAGTTATAGACATTCGGCTAGTTTAAATAAATCTGAGTTGGCTGAGTTCTTAGTTAGTAGTGGTAAGGTAGAAGTTTCTTTGGATGTACAGGTAGAAGAACACGATACTCCTAGTAATTTGAGGTCCTAACTCAGTAGAGGATTTGGAAGAGAAAGAATGGACCAAAGTAGTTAGGAAAAAGAAATCCAAAAAGAAAATTAAATGATAGGTCTTTTTTTTTTTGGAACATTAGGGGTCTAAATAAGCTTGGGAGAGTACACCTTTGATCAGCCAGGATTAGAAGTACACATGCAGATTTTATTGGTATTACTTGAAACTAAGAAAGAAACTTTTGGAGTAGGCTATCTTAAAAATTTAGCTGGTAACACCCCTTTTTTGGTTGGTCTTGGCTGCCAGCCAAAGGTAGTCTTTGGAGGTATTTTAATTGGTTTCAACAAGGACAAATATACAACTCAAGTTTGTGATTCCTTAAATTTCTCCTGAGTCTGTTAGTCACCGACATCAAAACTAGTTTACGTTGGAAGTCTGGTAGTAGTTTATGGATCTCCATATGAGTCCGGCAAGCTTGAGTTTTTAGAAGAATTGCATTTAGTAATGTCTAAGTGGAAAGGTCCAGTTATGGTGGCAGGGAGACTTTAATCTAGTTAGATGTCACCGACAAGAGTAATCTGGTCTTTAATTATAGATGGGCTGAACTTTTTAATGATTGGATCAATAAGTGGGGTCTCATGGAGTTAAATCCAAATAATATTAGGTATACTTGGACAAATAATCAGTCCCCCCAATATTGGCCAAGATAGATAGAATTTTTGTTACTACTTGATTTGGGAACAAGCTTTCCCTCTAGCTAGTGTAAAAGGGCTAGAAAAATTCCAAGTGACCACAACCCTTTAGTTCTAGATTCTGGGGATAATACTTTATTTAGTAAAAAACAGTTCAAATTTGAAAAATGGTGGTTATCTAAACTTAGCTTTGTAGATATAGTTAAGAAAGTTTGGTCTTTGCCATATCAGGGGTAGGAACAGTCTAGATGTGTGGCAATTTAGACTTAGGACTTTAAGAAGAGTGACAAGAGGTTGGGCTGCCAATGAAGTGGCAAGCATGAATAGAGTTAAGGTAAATTTGGCTTTAGAATATAGTGATCTAGAAAAAGAAATGGAAGAAAGAGGGTTAACAGATGGTGAGATAGTTAGACTTAGGCAAGTGTCAAAAGAACTAGAAGAAATATGGGCATTAGAGGAGATAAAAGCTAGGCAACGTTCTAGAGATAGAAATATTCTTGAGGGAGATAGAAATATACAGCTTATTTTCATTTGTTGCTAATCAAAGAAGGAGAAAGAAGAAGATTGAGGTGTTAGATGGGCCTAATGGACCATTAGATGATCAAAAAGGTATGATAGAGATAGGCTGTCAACTTTTATAAAAGTTTGTTTGCAAAAGAGGATAGAGTGAATGCTAAGCTAGCTGATGATTTTTGGAGCATAGATGATTTAGTTTCTATGAAGGAAAATGAGCAGTTAATAAGACCTTTTACTGATGAAGAGATTAAGGAAGTGGTGTTTAGTTGTTATTCTGATGGTGCTCCTGGACCTGATGGAATATCATTTATGTTCTATCGAGAGATTCAGGATATAATCAAATTTGATCTATTAGCCATGTTTAATGACTTTCACAATGGAGAGCTGGATCTAAGTAGGATTAACTATGCCTTGATAACTCTAATCCCTAAGGAGGAAGGAGCTACTTTGCTATGAAGAAATTTAGGCCAATTAGTTTGATTAACTGTAGTTTCAAAATTTTCTCTAAAGCTTTAACTTTGAGATTAGGAAAAGTAATTGGTAAAACTGATCATGCCTCACCAAAGTGCCTTCATTCAAGGAAGGTATATACTTGAGAGTGTAGTCATTGCTCATGAAATTGTCCATAGTATTAACAAGGATAAGGAACACAGAGTTGTCATTAAGTTAGATTATGAAAAAGCATATGACAGAGAGTTAATTGGGATTTCTTGTTTGAGATTTTAGAGTCTAGAGGTTTTAGGCCTATTTGGATTAAGTGGATTAGGAGCTTAGTGATAGGAGGTTCTGTTGGGGTAGTAGTAAATGGGGAGGAGAGCAAATACTTCAAAAACTGGTAAAGGTCTTAGCGGGGAGATCCCATATCTCCTTTCTTTGTTTAACCTTGTGGGAGATGTACTAACAGGGCTTTTATATAAAGGTGCCAAGGAAAAGCTTATTAGTGGCCTAGGAACTAGATTTAGAGAAGATGGAGTTATTTCTTTCTGATGACGCAGATGATACTATCCTCTTCTCGACTGTGTGACCTCAACCATTTAGTGAATTTAAAAAGTATTCTTGTTTGGTTTGAACAAATCTGCAGGGATGAGAATAAACTTTCACAAGAGTGAGATTATTCCTATGAATATTACTGTAAAGGAGACAAACATAATAGCCGGCATTTTTGACTGTCCCTGTAGGTTGCTTCCCCATTAAGTACCTAGGTGTGCCTTTGCATTTTGAGAATTTAAAAAAGAGAGGACATACAGCCTCTTGTCGACAAGCTACTTAAGAGAATAGCAGGGTGGAGAGGAAACTTACTTTCTCATCTTTGGGAAGGTGGTGCTAATTAGATCTTGCCTTTGTAGTATTCGGTGTATCTTTTTATCCTTTATAAAGTTTCCTAAGTGGGCTATTAGAACCATTACCACTCACTTAGCAAACTGTCTTTGGAATGACAAAGATGGTAATAGTAAAATTCATTTAGTGAACTGGGGAAGGTATTACTATGCTAAAAAGGAGTTTGGAGGCTTAGGCATTCCAAATCTAAGAGATCTAAATATGTGTTTGCTGGCCTCTTGGATTAAGAGGTACAGTTGTGATAAAGATAAATTGTGGAGACAGTTGATTGACCAAAAATATAGAACCAATAGCCCAAATGTGTTTCATACTCCTACTCAGGGAGCCTCCCCAGTTCCTTAAGGGTGTAATGTGGGCTGCTAGAGCTGCACAGGTAGGTTATAGATGGAGAATAGGAAATGGAAAAATATAAAGTTTTGGGAAGACAATTGGTTGGGACAATCAAATTTAGCTATCAATTTTGGGACATCTATGTTTTAGTTAATGAAAAGTGGGACTATAGCTGACCTGTGGGATGGAGAGAATTTGAAATGTACATTCAGGAGATGTGTGAATCAGGACCAAATGAATAGATGGCTAGAAATAGTTCAATTAGCTTCTACTATTGAGTTTCTAGAAGAGGATGATGTTTTGGTCTGGCAATTTAATACTAATGGTCTTTATTCTTCACAATCTACGTACAAAATAGTAAACTTTAGAGGTATAATACCTGTACATGTTCCTGCAGTATGGCATTTAAAGGTGCCACCAAGGGTACAATTTTTTCTATGGTTGCTGTCAAAGAATAAGATTCTGACTAGGGACAATCTTAGTATTAGAGTAAATTTAGATGATAAAAGTTGTCTTTTCTGTTCAGAACCTGAAACTGTCAATCATCTTTTCTTTGACTGCGTAGTTGCCAGGCAAATGTGGGAACTTATTTCTGAAATCTTGAGTGGAAATGTAGGTACAGACTTTATTAGCATTGGGCAGATGTGGTTGTCCAACAAAAAATATTTAGTAGATAATATCATTTGTGCCTCTGCCCTGTGGGGGTTATGGAAACTGAGGTGTAGAATTTGTATGCAGGGTACATGTTGGATAGGTGTGAAAAACCTGTTGATGGAGATCACTGTAATGTGTCAGAACTGGATAATACTGTGTCCTCAAACTTCAAGACAAGATTTCTCAAGGAAGATGGAGAAAATGAAAGCTATTGCTACAAGGCCTCCAAGGATGTGTTGCTGAATCAAGTGCTGGACCCTTGGGATGCATACATGTTCAGTCATGCATATGACATCAAAGAGATGAGCTTGCCTAATGAAGTGAGGGAGAAGCTGCAAGAAGGTGCACTTGGGCAGGATGGTGCAAGTGGTCAGAGGTGGTTCTTGTTGGAGAACAAGCTACTGATATGATTCAAGAAGCAGCAAGAAGAATCAGAGTTGATTAGCGTTCTATGTTTCCAGTTATTGGTGATGGGTTAGTTTTGCTTTATGTTAGTAGCTGCAACTTTATCTTTGCTGAGAACTGAACTGAGGGGTGTAACCCACCCGGATGCTGTAATAACGATAACTATGGTGTCTTTGGTAATACTAAAGACAGGGGCAATAGCCCTCAAATTCTAAAAAAAGAAACTAGAGGCCGGTGGCATGTGTCCAGTCCAGGTAACAGGAGATGGCGATGTCTGTGCGCTGTGGCGGCACGGTCGTGTGTGTGTCAAACACTCCAACCTAGCTGTGTGCAAGGTTGACACGATCCTTCTTGGCCACCATGGCAAATGGCACCACGCACACGGCTGCTGCACTTGCAATGCATATTGAATTGCCTACCACTACTACCAGTGGCGTGTGTGTAAGAAACAAGAGAAAGGTTTATTTTCCGTGGACAAATGGCATGGCAAGCCGAGGCCTCAAGAAACGTTGAGTGGGCAGCTCTCGAGAAGCCTGACAACGTACACGGCATTCCCTTGTGCGTGATTAACATATAACAAAGGCTATAGTTTGAGAAATAGTGAAGTTACCAGCATCTTTCGGATCGGAGATGTGCTCGAAAATATTTGCCGACGGCAGGCCGAAAGCAACGAGATTTGGACCGTGCGGCCACCGTAAACTTTGCGCCGACTCTAGACTTTTTGTTACTCCGTGCGGAGTAAGCTTACTTGTTGGTTTGTTCATCAACCAAACAGTACTAATCGTAGGCATCGGTTCTTTCACTTTCACAAAGTTAAAATTTGATGGCAAGTGCCATCCTTTAAAGAAAAAAAAATCGGAACCTAACTTAAAGGGTTAGCAAGCTGCAGAAGTTACACCAATTTGACACTCTACTCTCCTTTTATAAGTTTTTATTTATTATTATGAGGAAGTAGCGTAAGGTGGAAAATATATTTACAGTTGGGTGGGCCAGTGACGTCACAGTCGGTTTCAAGAGAATATACGGTTGCATCGTAGTAAAGAAAAAAAAAATTGGAACCTAACCTAAAGGGTTAGCAAGCTGCAGAAGTTACACCAATTTGACACTCTACTCTCCTTTTATAAGTTTTTATTTATTAATTATGAGGAAGTAGCGTAAGGTGCAAAATATATTTACAGTTCGGTGGGCCAGTGACGTCACAATCGGTTTAGAGAGAATATATATACGGTTGCATCGTAGTCGTGACGTACATACTGCCAGTAGATACGGAGTTTTATATACAGTAATAATTGCGTGTCGGATCGGATTTTGTTTGTTCAGGAATCAGGCGCAAACGCAAGCAGGTAAAAAGAAGCATCTGGTAGTACCGGTCAGCTTATATACTGTACGTACCTACGAAAGCGCCCTGTCTGAATTTTGAATGCGTGCTTTGTTCAGAGCGTCTCGGACTCCTCGGCGTGCCACCACGTCTGGAGCCACGTAGGCGTACGCCGTGTCCCGTCGCGCCCAGGTGGCCAGGTCACGAATCGTGTTTGGATACGAACAATCACCCATCCATGATCCATCCAGTGGGGAGTGAGAGTCTGACACGTACCCGTCCGTAGCCTACCATGGACGTGATCACGCACAACGGCACAAGTACTGCTACGTACACTGCACACGCCAATGTGTAGTGTCGACGTGTCGGTGAGAAACGATGGACAGTAAATCGACTCCATGATCTGCCAGCCAGTACATTATTACTACATATAGTCATGCCTGAAACTGATGGGGTAATGACGGTACTGCTGCGCGACGAATGAACATAATGAGTAGTCGTAGGACGGATTCGCATCAGATGCACTGTGACCCTAGTAATTCGCATCAGATGCACTGTGACCGTGGGCTCGATCGTGTCCTTGAGGCTTCAGCCTGCGCCGGCATGGCATCGTAGTCCATCCATCCAAATCGAACGCAACACGACACCGTACGTGCCAGCGGCCCAGGCAGGCGGTAGCTAGGTCGAGCGGCCGTCCCAAGCCTTGGGGCGTGCGATGCGACCGTCAGCCAGCCGTGCGCACCCTGCCCCTGCCGGTGCCAGCAATAAGGCAAAACAGCCCGTTGCCCCGCGTCCAAGCGAGCCCGGACGAGCGCTCCATTCTGCGTGCCGCGTCTGCCGGGCCGGTGCGGGGTGGTGCCCCAACGCGTCGTGCCCGTGCCGCCCCCGCAGATTCCTCCCCAGATTCCACCGCCCGCGCGCGCAGGAACACGACGCTTTTGGCCCCTTCTGTTCCACCACTTCGGTCTCGGCGTCATTTTCCGCTGTGGTCCATTGGCGTGGACCCCCGGCGCGGCGCGTCTTCCCGCCCCCCGACCTCGCGCCTCTGGCTTCCCCGGTGAATCCCCGGTGGCCTGGCGTGCGCGCCTGCCTTGCCGTCGGCCGCCGTTTTTACCTACGGTTTCGTGACGGGACTAGTAGTTGCGATGCGTGTGCTGGGTTCGGCACGGCACGGCTCTCTTCTCTTGGCTGACCGGGTCCAAAGACACACGGATTGCCGGCCGGCCTCTACGCATGACATGACACATGGACGCAGGCACACAATTAACGGTGGATTGGAGGGAGCTGAGGTGAAGAAACTGGCAACAACTTCCGACGCCGTCGCTGCTGGACGCCAGGGCCCTACTACTACTAGCTGCGCAGGTCGTACACGTACACGTACGAATGGTGCCGCCGACGTGTCCTATCCTTCTAGTTCGATGCATTGATGCGGCTCTATCTCTAGTGCTCGGCTAAAGGAACTGCTGCCTCCTGGAGAGTCCTGGACCTCCTGGTCCTGGGGTTGGGACTTGGGGTTCTATTAATACGCCCGACGGACAAGCCGATGCATGCGCCGCGCCCGCGGTGAACGGCATTCCACAGGTGTACCGGAGGGAGTTCTTCGAATCAGCAATGGCGAGGCCACGGCCGGCGGCGGCGGCGGCGGTCATCCTCCTTCTTCTCACCATCCTGGCCGCCGCCGCCGCCTCTTCCTCCGCTGCCGCTGTTCCATGGCGACAGACGAACGGTCGTCGGGCCGCCGCAGCTGGTGCTGGCTCCGACGCCGGGACGCCGGGCGACGGCGGCGGCATGGTGGGCGTGAACGGGACGCGGTTCGTGGTGGGCGGCGACGGCAGGCCCATCTACTTCAGCGGGTTCAACGCCTACTGGTTGATGCTGATGGCGTCGGACCCGGCGCGGAGGGGCAAGGTGGTGGCGGCGTTCCGGCAGGCGGCCGACCACGGGCTCAACCTCGCGCGGACCTGGGCGTTCAGCGACGGCGGCGACACGCCGCTGCAGGCGGCGCCGGGCGTCTACAACGAGGCCATGTTCCAGGCAAGTCGCTACCGTATAACCACCACCGTAACGGTCGTGCAAACCCAAGCCAAGCGCGACGTATTTGTCGCCCGTGCGTGTCGAGAGGTGGTGTTGTTTTTATTAACAGCTAGTAGCTGGTGATAACAAGGAAGGAATCGTCTCTTGGGTTGCAGGGGCTGGACTTCGTGGTGGCCGAAGCCAGGCGGCACGGCATCTACCTCCTCCTCTGCCTCACAAACAACTTCCACGACTTCGGCGGCAAGCGGCAGTACGTGAAGTGGGCTAGGGACGCCGGCCACCGCCTCGCCACCGACGACGACTTCTTCAACACCACCGTCGTCAAGGACTACTACAAGAACCACGTCAAGGTATAGTAACCATGTTCACAGTGTTTGGGTGTCTGCTAGCTGATACCTGATGGTTCACGTTCACATGCACGCAGACGGTGCTGACACGCGTGAACACCCTCACCGGCGTGGCGTACAAGGACGACCCCACCATCCTCGGCTGGGAGCTCATGAACGAGCCCCGCTGCGACGTCGAGCCTACCGGCGCCATGGTGCAGGTGAGTGATCGAGTTCACGGCCACCACCCCCTCTCCTTCCTCCATCCAGATCCATGATCCATCCACAACCAATCAGCTAGCTCCTCCACCACGCTGAATATTCAGCACCAATCAGTCGTGCTCAGAGACCTCACATGCACCCTGATCAAATCGAATCAAAATTTGGAGAAACCCAAACAAGATCCATTTCACCGGCCACAATTAACGCTGCCTGTCGACCGACCGACGATCTTCTACGAGCCACATGCTCCACCGACCACCACGAAGATCCATTTCGCCGGCCGGCCATGGAATTGACCTGACCTGATCTGACCTGACCTGACCTGACCGCGTATGCATGCAGGCGTGGGTGGAGGAGATGGCCCCGTACGTGAAGTCCATCGACGGCGGGCACCTGGTGACGGCGGGGCTGGAGGGCTTCTACGGCGCCGGCGCGCACGAGAGCAAGGACCTCAACCCGTGGGGCATCTACTACGGGACCAACTTCGTGGAGACGCACCGGGCGCCGGGCGTCGACTTCGCCACCATCCACCTGTACCCGGACGTCTGGCTCTGGGGCTCCGCCGCCGACACGCAGCTCGCCTTCTTCCGCAACTGGACGCGCTCCCACGACCAGGACACGGGCTCTACCTGCGCATACCGCTGCTCGTCACCGAGTACGGCAAGTTCCTCTGGGAGGGCGTCGCCGGCGCCAACCGCACCCAGCGGGCATACTTCCTCCGCCTCGTGCTCGACTCCATCTACGCCTCCGCCGCACGGGGAGGCCCGCTCGTCGGCGGCGCCTTCTGGCAGCTGCTTGATGGCGGCATGGACACGCTCAGGGACGGATATGAGATCATACTACCCGAGGACAGACTCGCCGCCAGCATCATCGGTAACCACTCCCGCCAGCTGGCCGAGCTCAGCCTCATCGTCACCGGCACCGGGGAGCACGTCGACAAAGAGGCGGCAGCGCTTCGCCGGAGTAGTAGGAGCGCGCATAGAAAGATACACGTACGCAGCGCGGGTGGTCCCGCCAGTGGTAGTGATAGATATTATACACAAACACAGCAGTTGTTGCACATACTCTTGGTTCGTTTCATGTCTTTGTTCACATCAATTTCTTCATTGTTCACTAGTGTATAGACTAGAGAAAAATTTACTCTCCACTAGGTAAAAAAATATACTTGTTAGGTGCAGTTATGGTTAGGTGTGTGAGTGAGAGAGTGAGAGAGAGACAGGTTTCTTTTTTAGACAAGTTGTTCTGTAAGTTAGGGGTAGCTTAGAGATGAGTATGCAGAGTGTATAGTTCTTTTTTTTTTTCATTTGATGCCAAATGGCAGGTGCTCTGTTCTTTTCGTTTAAGAGGAAGCAACAAAATTTACAAGAGCTGGTCAAAATGAAAAGGAACAGCAGCAGATACAGTCTAGGAAACAACAAAACAAATGGTTTGCCTAAAGTACTTGTTGCATACAGTATCTTTTTGAATGTTGTCGGATTCAACTCAATCCACGTGTGAGTGTCCCCAATACATGTGGATTGATGTCAATCCGAACACATCCAAACAAGGCCTCGCCTGGAAAGGATTTCCTGTCGTTCTTATTTCCTTCTTACCCTGTATGTATCAAAGATGTTGACCAATTCTCCAGGTTTGTTGCCACAGCTTGGTTATGGTTGTCGAACCTGGTGAAGTTCAGACCTCTTCTCTCCTTTGATGTTCCTTAAGCTCTTCTCCCTCTTTTCTGTTTGTTCTGTTTTTTTTTTTGTTTTGCACTATGGTTTCTTACTAATGCATTACAGTGGGAGCCCCTGGCTCCTCCTGATCCTTCAAAAAAAAAAAAAAAAAACTCCCTGGAGTACCCACAGAGTTCATTGTCACTGTATCAGGTGATGAGCGATTTCATCATCTTGCCGGTCTTGTTTGTATCCCATGCATGCATCCTCTTGTCTGCTGTGACAAGTTCATGTTGCAGGATCAGCTGTGTCCAATTGTTCTGTGCCTTGATCTTGCAGATCGAGTTCCAATTCATTGTGGCAAACGAAAGTTGTGCTCCCTTTCATGTTTTTTTTTTTATCGGATGATGTCTCTGAAGGAAGCAGAGACCATACCTTTCATTTTTCAGTCAGCTTCCCAAGTGTGATGCTGTCTGGGTTGTCAGTTAGCCTGAGTGCCTGATGCCTACCCATACGCCCTTCCGCAACAGAACAAACTCCTTCAGCTCCTGTATGTGCCCGTCAGTTTCTTCAGCGGGACATCGATGCTGCTAGTTTCTGACGTCTCTCTCTTCCACACTACTCTACCTTGAATTGAATTGAATTGAATTGAAGCAGCAAGATGTTGGTAGAGTATACAGAATACCCAGCAAGATGTTGGTAGAGTATACAGAATACACCTATCTATCCTGACAAGCTGCATTTTTCTCATTCGAAAAAAAAAAAAAAACAAGCTGCGTATTCTAAACCACCGGTACATGCATCATCACCATACATTGAAAAAGAAGATATATATAATAAAGCGGTAGTGCTAAATGAGGGGTGTAGTTTTCATGGGCCATGCATGTGAAGTCGTCATTTCATCTTCCAACAAAAGGATCAGGGATGAGACCATTTGGCCTGGCTGCTTTCAACGGCAACGCATTTGTGGACTAGTGTGCATCACTGACATGACAAAGCACAGGCCGGGAACCTAAACTGAGGGATTAACATTTCGCAAAACCTGAATATTTCCTTTCAACACAATCATCAAGTACTACCATCAAATAACTCCCAAGTTAATCTTTTTTCTGGATGAAACTCCTATGAGTTTATTTAAGCAAACAGGGCTTATTCATTATAGCGTAACTCCTGTTATAGATATTAAACATATCCAATAACTCCAACGCAGTTTCATAAACGAAATTTTCGTAACAAGCAACCACATTTCCACCTATAAAAACCAGTCACTCCTTCCAATCCTAGACCAGCAGCCCATTCCGATCCATTACCTGCTTACACAATAAACGACTATCACCAAACCGTGAAGAAATGGCCAAGCTCGCCAACCTCACAACCCTCCTCCTTGTTGTCATGGCCATGGCCACCATCTCATCCGTGCACAGCGCCCGCACTCTTGAGAGAGTGGATCAAGTGACCATCCCGGAGCCTTCAATGGTGGCGAAGCCCCCCTCATCCACGTTGTTGGAAGTTGAGGCCATGTTCCCTTTCGATGGCCTGTCTGAAGAAGCAGCAGACAGCCCCATCGAAGCCGGGTACCGTGCAACCGACTGCACTCGCAAGACACCGCTGACCGGGCCCTAAGAAACAAGGCTTATCATAGTTGGATTGTCACGTGTAGTGAGCACGGGCAGCTAGCATTACTAAGTTTGTGGCAACCATGTGTGCTTGGGCCTAAGAAACACAAGGCTTATCATAGTTGGGTTGTCACGTGTAGTGAGCACGGGCAGCTAACATTACTAAGTTTGTGCCAACCATGTAAACGATCTTCATCTACGAATGATAAGCATGAATAATGGAATGTGATACTGCTAAATTTACTTGTCATATAGAAGACTGAGAATTACAATAGTATATATGGCTCGTTTACAGCAAGGTCAACCAAAACGTAACATGCACTGAGCATCTTCTTCTTGTTAAATCCTAAACTTTGGCATTGGTTGATGCCATTCCTAGCTGTGTTGTTTATCTAGCAGCCTCTGTTGAATTCATATAGAATGGGAGAGGACACGAATAAAAAAAAGATATGGCAAATCAGACACTTCCATGGCTCCAAGCTAGCACAAACGTCATTTGACAAAGTTTGTTTGGTCCAATGGTTACTCAATTGGAATAACCACCTTGAGAGGAATGTTCCAGTGTACGGTGTTTTTCAACTATTTGAATATGAGCATCTCATACTAGCTTACAACCTCTACACGTCATGAAAAAACAGTCCACAGCTTAAAAATAAGAGTTAATATAACGGAGTAACTACACGATCCATACATACAATGCTATCCCATTAAGTAATGGACATTTTTGCCAGTTTATCCTGTCACCTTGGGCTTAAAAATCAGGATAGAGAAATAAAGGGACGGTGTGCATACGGTGGCAGTTTTCGATGACGTGGCGCAAGGAGAATACATAGAACTCCCTTAGGCCTCATTTGGGAAATCCCCGTCCTTTAGTGGGGTTTGTCTATATAGCTGTGAGCTGCTCAAATTTGAGATAACCCGGCCCTGCGCTTCCCGGGTGATCGACGGGCGCGGGATACAAGAGCCCATTGATCACACACACTTGGTCGGCCACACACGTCCTGCTCGCCATTTAGCCAGAAATAGGAGTCGCCGTCTCACCCGGGGTGAGGTTTCCCGGCTACGGTTCCCAAATCGAAGTGGGGTTTCACCTATAGTTGTCCAAATGGCCTTGATCGCTGATACAAGAGCCCGTGGCACGGCGGTCCTTGTCGTCGTGTCGGCGGGCCTCACCTATAGTTGTCCGCCGAGGCGGCGGCGATCGGGCCGGTGTGGGCCGCCGCCCGAGGCGGCGTGGCACGGTGCCGGCACGGTCCGGTGACAAAGGCCTGCTGAACTGTATTTGTCTCACACCTGAACTTGGCCTCGTTAAAGGCCCAACACCGCTTATTTGAAACCTTATCTCCTCTCCTCCCGTTCTACTCCTCGCACGAACGACGCCGCAATCTCCTCACGTGAGGGCGTGCGGACGCGCCGCGCACGCCGAGTCGTCGTCCCTCCGCCGCCGGTTGCGCAGCTCCGCTTGCCGGTGGGGTGCGACGCAACGGACTCCTCCGCAGCTCCACGCGAGCACGACGTCCCCCCTCGACCCCAACCCCAAGCTCCGCCGGGCGGCTCTCTCCGCAACGGCGAGTACCTCTAGGGCGTCGGCGCTGGCGGCGGAGCACCTCCGCGGCGCGCGGCGCAGCGGTGGAGCACCTTCCGTGAAGCCGTTCGTCCCTCCATGCTCGGCGAAGCAACAGCGATCGCGACCGCCGCAGCGGCAGACGATGCCTCGATGGAGAACGTCGCGGTAGCAGCTTCGACGGCGGCACGCCGTGTTGTCGGGTCGGCCCGAGGGCACACGGGCGCCGCGGTGGGCCGCCGGTTCCCCATGCCGCAACACCGCTGGTGCCTCGCAGAGCGGCACGCCACCCCGCCTCGCTCCTCTCTTCCACTCGCCCCCACGATGTCGCGACTTCTTCCCCCCACACCGCCACACTCGCAAATCACACCCTCCTCTTCGCCGCATCGCATCACAAGACCACGTGGCGGCGTGGCGCACCCGCACATTCTCTCCAACGGGCGGTCCCTAGCCCGCCATCGTCTTCCCACATAGGCAACCGGCCGGAACACGACGCCGCCATGACGGGCGACAGCAGCCTCACCTGCTGGCTGCTAGGAATTCGACCACGAGCTCCACTCCGCACCCTTCTCTGCTAGTCACCTTGACGGATCCGGCGTCACTCACCCCTAGGGCGAGCGCGTCAGGCTTCTCCAAAGCAGTGAGCGAGAGCCGACTTCTCCAAAGCATGGGGGCGCGACATCGCCAGTAGCAGCTAGGGGCAATCTGTGCCTCCGTCGCGGGCCTCGTGTCGCTCAACAACCCGACCCCCATCGGGGCAGCCCGATGGCCCGCAACGGCCCAACCGCCACGGGCCTAACCAAGCTTGATGGCGTGCCATGTCGGGCCGGCCCGGTCTGTTAGACATGTATACTCTTGAGCAGAACGTTTTACCAATAACACTTCAAAGACAAAGCAAAAAGAAAAAAAAACAATATCAAACAGAACCTATAGTGCACTAGATAAAAAATGAAATATATTTAAATTAAAATTGTTCAAAGAATACAAATGTTGATCCATAAACGTTTTTTGATTCCTCAAAAGTGAGATGCATTTTTTCCAGAAAGAAACTCGGTTGCATATCTGTCGCAGAAAAGAGAAAAAAAAAAAAATCGGTTGCATAGTCTTCCAGATTTCGTGCCCCCTTGGAATCCGGCGGCTGTTCAGTTTTACCGTCACCTGTCAGAGCATCCCGTCCCTCGATCCCCTTCTCTTTGTCGATCCGAATCATCAGCCGCAATCAACTCCCATCGCAGATCATGATCTTCTCCTTCCCTTCCTTTCCCTTCAAGTAGCAGGTCAGGGATCCCTCTTACTTGTTCAGATCGCAGCCGCCGGGCCGAGCTATGGATCCGACTCCGACCAAGCAGCAGGCAAGCGCCATGGCGCCAAAGGCGCTGCCGGTGGAGCTCGTGGAAGAGGTGCTCCTCCGCTTCCCGCCCGACGACCCGGCAAGCCTCGTGCACGCCGCCCTCGTCAGCAAGCGATGGTGCCGCCTCATCTGCGGGCGTGGCTTCCAGCGCCGGTTCCGCGAGATCCACGGCGCGCCACCGCTGCTGGGCTTCGTGTGCCAGCGCGCCGGTTCCGCGAGATCCACGGACCGCTTGTTCGTGCCGAGCCCGACGTCATCGTTCAAGCCGCGGCACCATGGCGACCCCCGCTTCCGCTGCATGGAAGCCGTGCACTCGTGCCACGGCCGCGTCCTCCTCCGTTCCTCGCCGAGAGACGCCGTGCCCGCCCCGGAGGAGGATCTCTTCGTGTGGGACCCCATCGCAGACGACCTGAGGAAACTGCCCAGATGGCCACTGTATTCACCCTATTCGTGTGATTCGGGGAACGCGGCCGTGCTCTGCGCCGGCACGGTGGCTGCCGACGGTTGCGACCATCTCGACTGTCACCGTGGCCCATTCATGGTCGTGTTCGTGGGGCCTGACCGGAATGGCCGAACGTTCCTCTGCGTCTACTCATCAGAAGCTGGTAGGTGGAGCAACCCTGTCTATTTCGAGCAGCGCGATTGTTATTATGGCAAGGAGAACAGTGTCCTCATCGGCACTGCAGTCTACTTCAAGATGACCCCCAACGTACCTGCTGTCCTCAAGTATGATTTGCGGACACGAGAATTGTCTTGGATTCGCATACCCATAGAGGGTGCTCTCGGAAAACTCTTCCACATGGAGGCCACGCTACTGGTTATGGAGGGTGGGAGGCTAGGATGTGCCTTCACTGAGTTCAGTTCTGAAATGAACAAACTACATCTGTGGTCAATGGAGCATGGTCCTGGTGAAGATGCAAGATGGGAGAGCAGAGTCATCGACCTTGATAACCTAGGCCCAACACAGCTCGGACGACGGACCAATGTGGTTGGTTTTGCAGATACTGGAGCTGGTGGAGTCATCATTTTCATATGGTCGGGCGATGATGATAGGCTTTTCTCTCTCAATCTAAAGTCTGGGAGCACCAAGGTGGTACAAGAGAGCTTTGGCGTCAGTCAAGCGGTTCCGTATATGAGCTTCTGCACTCCAGGTACATATTTGGTCAGTTTCTAGGTTCCCAATTAATTTGCACAATGGTTCTCTACCGTTTAATCATGAAAAAATATGGTCTCTGCAATCAGCATATATGCGCTCAGAAAACATTGGATTGAACAATATGCTAATCCAAGTATGATCTCTGAATCTCTTGTAAAAACAGGTGGATTATTCCTAGCTGCCTTTTTTTTTCTGTTCTCATTTTAGGACATATATGCTATCTTTAGATTTTAGAATGTGTAGATGCTATATCTAAACTTCTGGAGAGAAACATACAAGGTTATACCTCCATTGCATGAGTTTCTACTACTACAACCCAAATATTTAGGCCACGCCAATGTTTTGATATATGTTCCTCAGTAATATATCTCCGGTAAGATAATAATATCACTTACTAACTTCAATAACATATAAATGATATGTTCGTAGATCTGGACTAGCTAGTTTCAGTTCATCCTAATGCTCTTGTGGATATGTTACCATTAACAATGACTGGATGTTACAGTAGTGCTGTTTGGTAGCACATTGGAGGCAATCTGATGGCTCTTGTGTGATTAGCATGGACTGAGTGTTCATTGTTACCAATTTCTTGATGATATTTTTTTTTCTTCAGCACTGGGAGCAGTCTCTATAGAGGAGGGACCAGTAGCCGGTGAGCCAAGTGCGTAAGAGAAGCCCAAATTATAAGTGTGCTAGGCCTTCTGAACCAGGAAGGAAATTATTAGGACAGACATATATATGGTGGGATAATAATACATATAATTCTCTGTGTTTTTGCTGCTGCTCTTGTTGCGCAGGGCTAAATGCTTTGTGGATCATTCGTATCAGGGAACAATTAGTAGTCTCTTTATATGTCTTAGTTTAGTACCTCGTTCTTTCTTAGTGCTCGTTTGCAATATGTAAACTGAATCAGGATTATCCTCTCTTTGTGTTTGTGAACTTGAGTTTGCAATCAAATTATGAGAATGATATTAATTCCTCTTGTATGAAAGTATGTCATGAATTTTGAACTCTGACTAGCTGTGGAAATTCTCTTCCTACTTTTACAAGTAACCTGGGAAGGAAATTTAGTTTTGATATATATGCTATTCTGCTAGCTCGAATGTATATAATTCAATTGATTGCTTCATTTTAACAATCCCTGCAAATGCTATATTTAGGATGTGTGAACTGGGAGCAACGATTCATGTACATCAATAAGCCTGACTTTGGGAGGCCTTTGATCGGCAACACGGATAAAAAATTAAAAATAAAAATAGGGTCACAAACTTAGAGTACAGAGGCTGCTCTACTAGTGGTCCTCAGCCAGATTGATTTTATCGTTTGCAACACCAGCAGGCTTCTCCATATCGCTGATTCATGCTCCACATCTCTTTTTTTTTCTTTCTTCACTCCATTTTTTTCATTTTCACAGATTCAATATGAAAATCATTAAAGGTTGTCAAATCTTCGACACCCTGAACAGTAATTGTTGAAAACTAAAATTATCTAATTTGGGTGTTTAGTTGGTGAAAAGTGAACCCAAAAGACTTCTCCATATCGCTGATTCAAATCTTTGCTCGACATAAATGGAGCATTAAATGTAGATAAATAAAAAAATTAATTGTATAATTTGATTAAAAGTGTGAGATAAATCTTTTTTAAAGGTTTGTCAATAATTACCAAATACAAACGAAACAGTAATTGTTTAACCCAATATATTTGTCTAAATAAATTTATGAAGTCAAATGTGGAACAAACTTCATCATTGCGTTCCTTGCATCGAGATGGTCCAAAAGCCATATATGGAAGGTCTAATTTGGAGATGTGACATTGTCATACTCTTTTGTTGAAATATTTTGAACTGCTTGAAACAATAGAATGAATGCATTTTTTCTATGATAACTCATTCTCGAGAAAATCGGTATATAAATTCAGAACTCTTGCCTAAGTCAAACCAAATTTTATTTTCCATCAAAACTTTTAAAGGTTAAATTCGATGGATAAAAGGAAGCTTGTTTATCAATTATCTAAACGGACAATTGTGGTGTCCTAAGCATCCACATGTGCGCTCCTAACTCACCCGTTCGCTCCTACCGTGGCCGACTCTTCCCTACCTATCGCCGCCTGGGGAAAATAAATTTGTCACCGCGGCGGCCTCTTCCCCTCCTTGTTGGCTTCCCTTCCCAGTGTCCGCATCCATCCTTCTCCCGACTGTCTCCTCCCCCCCCCCGCGCTGGAATCCTCCTCCGCCGCTCGTCCTCGCCGCTGCCTGCGGTCACGAGCCTACTCTTCCCGAGGTCGCCGTGGCCTCGTGGTCCACACACCCTGCCTCCGCCGCCGTCGCTCCCCTTCCTCTCTCTCTTCCTCACTCACGAGTGTTAAGAGTGTTGATTGAGATTAGGGTACATAGTTGTTTTCTGAGATTAGTGTTAAGGGTGTTTGCTGATATTATAGTTTTGGGCATCCACTGAGATTGAGAGTTTTGACTGAGATTAGGGTTCAGATCATTGACTGCGATTAGTGTTATGGACGTCTACTTAGATTAGTGTTTAGGTATACTGAAATTGAGAGTGTTCACTGAGATTAGGGTTCAGAACATGTAGCTCTTTGTCTGTGGTCACAAAATAAAAAAGAATCAGTTATGTTTAAATCTATCCATTTGTAAGTTGGTCACCAAGAAATTAATAAAGGGAACACCTGCACTTTATTTTCTCGATCTCTCCCTCTGAAACTAGCACCCTGCATCTCATTCAAGAATGACTGCATGGTGCAATGCTGGCTTCCTGAATTATGATGGTTCATCAGATTACAGAAAAAAAGGTCAGAATAAAATTCAGCACTGGATGAAGGAAGTTTCCTGTACTCAGATAGAGTTGATCAGTCAGGTAGAAAAAGAGAATCACCTTTGGCAACTGGCAGGGCCGCGCGGGTGTTGGCGGGTGAGCACACGTTGGGCTACTTGGGTATGTTAACGGGCCCGTGGGCTAGATGTGGAAGGGGATGAAGCCCGATAGGTGGCGGCCCAGAGATTGGCCCAGCAGGTCTCCCCTGGCCCCTCCGCCCAAACCCCAACCGCGACCGGCAATTCAGAGGCGGCGGCGAAGCCCAATTTCCTTCTCGGCCTCTTGTAATAATCTCAAGATGTTTGTACAATTTCCAAGCATGTATTGCTATCTGCAACACGTTTGTTAAATAAGTTGCTCTTCCAAAGCCAACTAATTTTGCACAGCTACTGCTTCTATTCTACACATATAGTGGCAGCAGCAGTAGTCCACTTACATGATACACCTCGCTCGTTCTATTACAGCAGTAGGTGATCCAAAAGTACGCTGCAAGCAGACTCTACTTATTTGCATATCACAAAAGCGAGGAGGGGGGTATATATTCTATCTGTGTAGTGTCGCTACCGCACTCACCGTTTCAAAACTGAACCCCCTTTTTCTAGCCAGTAGCTTACCTTTCGGATTCGAATGTTGTCTCGGACGGTTTGGCTCTCCAAAGTCCAAACCTCAATGCTTTGCAGGTACTGATTGAGGTCTGATGAGCTGAGCGCTTCTAGAGACTACTTCATCATCACGCAATAGCTCACTCAGTCTTGTCACAGTTTCAATTGCACATACGGTACGACACGACACATCCCGTGGAGGAGAAGAAAATGAGAAACTGAGCACGGCAAGAGCGAGAGGATGTCAACGTCCAAGCCAAGCCTCTCAACCAAATCCCCTGGACCATGGTGTCTGATTAAGCAGATCATGTTGATTGGGAACCTATGCGAATGCGAGTGTACTAGGTAGCCGTCTAAGCTCTAGCTCTAGCCCAATGGTGGGTGGGGACAAATCCAACTTGATTAATCCAGCCTCTGCTCTTGTTAATCCTGCTGGTATGGACTAGGGAGGGAGGGCAATCATGGCAGTCAGTTGTGATCATCAGCCAAAGTAACTGAATCCCAGTGAGCACCACTGACCTCGGAGCAGTATTATTAACATATACTTAGTACTATACTAATCACTGCTACCACTAGCTACTAGATGCAGTGCAGTGCAGGGTTAGACAGATATACTTAAATGAAAGCACTTGATAAGAAGAATTTGTACCATGATGTGGGTGGTTGTGGGCATTGTGGGGGCAGCAAATTAACGTACAGTACAGGACCCCATTAGTTCTTGCATTATAGTACATTTACACTACGGTACCGTACCACTGCATGTATGGTATGTATTATACACTACCATAAAATCGGTTTTAAGATTGCACCGGACGATCTGCTCGCTCTTCCTTTAGTTCAGACCTGTACTGAAGATACGAATGAAGTTCCTCGATCACTACATCCATCCAGACATATGTCCTGATCCACCTTCATTTCTAGGTTGACTAGTGGTTGCAAATAAAAACTGTCATTTTGAGCCGTTGCCGGTTAGTCATTCAGTCAACAAGTGGCTGGCAAAGGTTCAGTTTTTGCCTGCTGTTTTCTCAACAAAATTTGCCTGTTTCTTCGTCATCATCAGATCAATGCTATTGCTGCTGGTGCTGGTGCAGGCAAATTCAAGAGTGCAGATATGGGGTTGAGTTCCCAATCTGACACGGAATCCGTCGCTTTGTTAATTTCTTGAATGGAAAGGAGAAGCTGACGTTTGGAGAGGTGAGAAAGGTGAGAAAGCAGCAGCTGCTGCATCGGCCATCGCCCTCGCCGCTGCCTCGCAAGGAAGGACAGGCAGCAAAACTGAGCTGCAAAACAAAACAAAACCCTGCTGCTGGCCGCTGTCTTTTGACCGCGACACGCGCTTGAAATAAAGCTGGACGGGCACGAAACAACGTGGCTCGCCTCACCATACCACACCTCACACCTGCTCTAGAGATCAAAACCAAACCACCTGCGTTTTGGATGTTGTTCGTGCACCGACTTTGATTCGATTTTTTAGGCCGAAATAAATTTGATGATGATGGTTAATGCATAAATATTTGTATATTTTAAAATAAAATTGATTGGACACGGAGGGAGTAGGCCTGATGATGATGGTTAATCAATTGATTTTATCAATTTTATTTCTTAGTGTTCTTGGTCTGGTCTCTCCCTGTAAATGTAACTGCAAAGAGGAGGACATCATTCCTCTTATAACTCTCATCCTGCCTGCATGATTGAAGAATCTATGCATGTAGCGGTAGCGGACCCAAAGATTCACATTTTCTAGTGTGGTGGAGGATTTGCTTTTGTTTGGTGCCATCTCATTATTTGCATGGGCCACACACACAACACCACGTTTAGATAAAAAATTTGCAAAAGTAATGTTCTAACACATGTGAAAACTGCAAGACGTTTCGTTTGCACAGAAAATATTATCCTAGAACAGGTAATTAGGCTCAAAAGAACAGAGCATGTAACAGTGTAATTAGTTTTTTTTTACCTACATTTATCGCCTCCGAACATACTTCTTTTGGTGTATTTAATGATGTGATATGGAGAGAGTTGAAAAAGTAACAAATTTTTAAAAAATTTGCCATCTAAACGAGGCCTAATCAGTGACACTGAAACTGCAATTTGCAGGGCAACAAGAACAGGGGAGCCAAGAACAGAGCATCAGACCCCTTCATCTGAGCAAAGATGCTACACAATTCATTCATTGATAGAAAAAGTAGGAGAATATATTCAGACAAGACAAGGAGCGAGTTGCGTTGAAAAATGAAAGAAAAAATAAAAACACCCTTAATAATCCCCCACTAATGATTAATTAACACTCTTCTGTCCTCTCTAATTAGGCAATAATAACACTGCTAGTCTAAGCAAGCACTCCACAGAAACAGCAGTAGAAGTTAACATGCACCAGGTAGCTAATTCTTGGTCTAAGTAAGCTCATCCCCTTCCTTTTTTTTTTTCTTGAAACAAATCTCATCTCCGTTTCACACACGCCAACCAAGGAGACGAAGCAAAGAATGCTTCGAGATCACACACGCACACGCCTGGCGCTCTGCGGCGGCGCAGGGCGCGCACTACCAGAAGAAGACGGGCTCGGCGGCGGGGCGGGCCTTGCCGGCGCCAGAGAGGCGACCATATCGTAGACCACCGGTGGTTGAGCGACGTGGCAAGGAGGATGAGCCACGGCGACGTGTGGCCCATCCAAAGCAGAGGCGGAGGCGCGCGCGGAGGCGTCGGAGACCCGTGGCCGCGGCGCGGCGCAGCCGGCGGAGACCCACCCAGACGACGCGCCTGGCGCGGCGCGCGCGCGGGGACCCCGACCGCTGCGGGGAGTCGGCGTCGCGAGAGAAGTGGTAGCTCCGGAGGAACAGCTGACGACGCTCCACTTGTCGCTCCCACCGCGCCATGTGCTCCAGGTACGGCCACGGCGCCACGCCGCCTGCGGCCCTCGTCGTCGCCGTCGCCGGCATGGACGCCACTCGCACGGACATCTAGTGCTCTCCGCCCCCTGAGTTGCCTAGCTCTGGCTCGCGTGTCTTGGCACGGACAAGAACGGCAGGAAGTAGGCGAAACGAAGCGCAAGACGTCGAAGGAGGAGGAGGGGGAGCTTGTGGTGGATGTGGAAGTGGAAGAGGAGGAGAATTAATAGGGGTTGGCGAGCGCGGCGGCGAAGGGAGGGAGGAGAGGGAGCTTGTGGTGGATGTGGAAGTGGAAGAGGAGGAGAATTAATAGGGGGAGAGCGCGGCGGCGAAGGGGAGGGAGGAGAGGAGGCGGCGGAGACGTTTTGGCTGCGCGAGAAGAGAAGAGAAGAGGGAAGCCCAGGGGAGATGGTTGGAGTGGGAGAGGGGAGGGTGGGCGGCTTTATGCTTTCTTGGACGTTTTGCTTCCAATTCCAATTTCCAAATCCAAATGTGGGGGGTGCTTTTTTTGAGAGTTTTTAAAAGTTGCACATTTTAGGCGGTTTTGATATGTTTTTTTTCTTTTGCCTCGCGGTCTGTATTTTGAACGTCGTGTAAATTCCGATCCTATGTCCGTGCAAATAGCTGGCGGTACAAATATTATCGTTATATATACAATAAATAGATTCGATGTAGAAAAATAGTTTCCAATAGGGGGCCAAAACCTCATGTTGCAGGTTGTTTTCACCAAACATGAGTTAGTTGTGTGCACACACATCCTATTACGAATCAGAAATATAGTATTAAAACTAGGTCTCTGAGAGGCAGCGAATTTAGTAGTGCAGTCAAGTGATAAGTCAAGAAGAAGGGTAATTACTTATTTTCGTGGATTAATTAATAATATTATTATGTGTATTATTAAGCGGGGAGGGAGAGATGGTAAGCCTGGGTCTGGGTGGCATTGGCATGGCACACAAGAAGTGTGAGCCGGCGCGTGTGAAACTCGTTTCCAAGACAAGGCGGGGAAGAGGGAGGAGTACCAGCAGCACCAGCACGTTCGGGGGTGGGTGGGTCCACCAACCATGAATGGGTCTGACTTTTCCCCTGATGGTAATTATTGTACGGACGGAGAAAGAACCGTTGGATGGGACAGGGAGGGGTTTGACCCCTCACATAGCTTCTGTGGATTGGAAGCCAAAGTTTGGGGCAAAATTTGGGAGAATGTGCGAAGTCTGCCAGCCTCTGTTTCGACAATTTTTTCGTTTTTTTTTTTATTAATATTATAAATATTACCTCCTCCTCCTCCCTTACGAAGCATCATTAGGATTATCTTCATGAAAGTACATCTAAAGACCCGTATAATTAGTTATTTTTTTAACGCTGACGGTATTTTGATGTGATGGGGAATCTCCATCACCATCAACACTGGGCTTCTGTCACTATGGATCCTCCAGAATCCGCATGCGTGTCTCCCAGCCTCTGGTCTTGACAATCTTGATCGATTTTTTTATTTAGGTTGTGGTAAATATAGATGTGAGAATATTTGGGCACAATATCTGTCCTGTTGGGATCGATTTTTTTTTATTTAGGTTGCTTCTATAAATATTTGGTCACAAATTAAATGAGCATAATATTTAGTCTTGACAATATCTGGGCACAAATATTTAGTCGACGGAGATCCTATAGATACTTTTGGGCACAATATTCTGGCCTGTTGGGATCCTATATTACAGTTTTTAACTAATTAACTGGCTACCAATTAGGACAACTATATCAGCCCTCGTGTTTACACGCGTTAGAGCTAGTTTTATCTAATTTCAGCTAGCTAACAATTTTAACCTTCATATTATATCCGAATAGCTAGACTCAGTGATCAAGATTGGAAGAAGTTTTGTTATGGCGAGTCAGTGAGGCCCCCTGTACCTGTAGTATTATTTTTATTGCTACGGTTATATAGTGTCTATCTTACACGTTTGAACCATTTTATGCGCAATTCGTGGGGGTTTCTATGTAAACATTATATATATGTTTGTCGAATACTAAATGTGACTAGTACATGAGATGGTTCTATTATTGGCGTCTACTGCCTTGTCGCATATATGCAGATAGATGAACACGAGGGACCAAATTGGATATGCCTTTTGAGCCTTTGAAAAATCAGATCAGATGTCACCACCCACGTCGCACGCCCCCCTAACGGAGTACTATATAGGGACTCTTTGTTTGGCCCCGCTTGGTCCCACCAAACTAATACCACCTCCATCTCAAAATTAACTATATACTGTACACACACATATCGTTTATAAAATTTTTAAACCTTTTTGATCGATAACTTAGCTAAACTTTTAATACTATCCAGTTTATGATAAGTTTGTATCAATATAATATAATATAAAACAAAATTGGATTATAATTTAGAAGATCGTGTCATCCCAGATTGTGCCTTATAAAAGGAAAGAGAGGAAGTATCTCACTAGCTATTTGAAACAAACTTAAGAGCATCTCTGAGAGAGAATTTCTAAACTCAATTTAATTCATTATTTAAAGAAAAATTTGAATAACAAATCGCTCGCCACATCTTTCTATCATTGAACGGCTTTTCTATGTCTTATGTTCACTTTAGGGAACCAATCCTATTCTCCATCTTTGGCTAGCAGAGATTCATATATAATAGAGAATATCAATAGCAATATTTGGAGACCTATTTAAAGAAGCTATTAGAGGACACTTTCCTTTTACAAACTCACTATTTCTAATTTTCTATAAATAAGCAAGGATACAAAGAGGCTCTTGGGGTTGGTGGCTTATAGACTAGACTAGACTAGACTAGATAGAGAAGTGCACGCTTATCCTCCCACCTATCTCTATTCACATGCCCTACCGATAATAACAAATAGAAGATGAATGGAGATTTTAGGGGGCAAACACCAATGGATATATATCTTATACCTAGTGTGGATCCCAACAATACTCATCAAATAATAGTTAGCCAGCTAACTATTAACCACAATACAAGTGGGTCCAAACATAGTTAACTATTAACTATTTTTTTAGCAACAACTATTAACTATTTTTTAGCAACAACTATTAGCTAGTCATGGTTGGCTATAAGTTAACAACTTGCTAAGTTTGTCTAAAAATTAGCTCGCCCATTAGCAAGCCTTTTGTGTTTAATAGAACCAAAGCTAACTTTTAGTTGCTCCATGTAATAGCATCTCATCTTTTTGTGTATTCGAGAACAAAAGGAGCATGTCTAAAAGTCTTTCCAAAATTACTCTCTCAACAATTATTTTTATAACCATTTAAGTAAAAATCCCTTTATATATCTTTTACCTTTCAATAGTTTTTTTTATATATCTTGTGCACATTCTAGAGAGTCATTCTTGCATAACATCATTACTAGCGATACATCGAAACAAATGATATTTATTTTTAGAGTTTAAAATTAAAGGGGCTGTTTGATAATATGTTTTCTTATTATATTATCTATAGAGCGTGTTGAAGGTGCTCTAGTCAAGGAGCAAGGAGGCCTGACCGAAACAGCTCCCCGGCCAAAATGTGGTGCTTGGTTACGAAGGTTCTGGCCGCTGGTCCGGTCGCTGGTACACGACACGAGCGGACGTACGTACGGCCGTCGAAAAAAGATACACGACACGAGCGGACACGCCATGGGGTGTTAAATATAGGTAAATCGGTTCGGCGACCGCCCGAGGACGGTCAAATACCGCTGTCGCTGCCATATCCGTCCACCGGGACGACCGAGGCTGAGGCCAGGCATATCCGTCCACCTCGCAGGCTAGCTGAGGAAGCATGGAGAGCTGGCTGACAGATCGAGGCCGGGCAGCCAACGTAGCGACGCCCAAGCCAGAGAGATGGGCTCGGCAGGGCAGACATGGAGTGGATGGCACTGGTCCTTCGCCGCCACGGCCGTTTGCTCTTGCTCTGCAGATTCCCAAGGCGCGGCAGGGCAGCAGCACGGCGGGGGTTTGCGTCCGATTCAGTTGAGAGCACGCACGAGCCACGACGACGAGAGCGTTGTGTTTCTTTGGCCGCAAGCCGCGGCAGTGATTATTAGTTGACTAGGTCGCGTGCGTGGGTGGCGATCGACCGTACCTGCCATGTGTCTGCGCAAATGCATGCATGGCGTCTTGTCTCAGCAGCAGCCATAGGAGTAGAATTGTTATTAGCAACCGTTAAAAATTGCTAATACTGTTCTCGTTTGACTGGATAATATCAAGATTAGCAGTCTTGTCTTGCTTTGTGATACGTACAGCAATTCAAGTCTAATATACAGTAGTATATATACATGCGCGTGTTACATTATTGTTGGATCTAATATTGTATCTTGGTTTCTCTCTCTGCGTTTTCATTAAAAATGACTCTACGGGCTCCTATTGGTCTTGATATCTACTATGTTCCATTAATTTATTAAAAGTGACCTGCTATTTGGTGCTCGTGACCGATTCGGCAACAGAGTTTTATCCATGGTGACCTGCTATTTGATTGATGGAAATGCATGACCATGCTATTTCGTTTGTTAGTGTAAATATTATCATACCATCGTAACCGATTCAAAACAAGAGTTTTATCAATAAACTGATTAGTTTATTTTTTACCTATGGATGGTTAAGGCATTTTGACGTGATGGGGAATTTTTTTTTTCATAGTTTTAGTTGCTCTAAACACACCTTGGTTCTGATCACAGTTTTAGTTGTTGTCACCACGCCAAAAACGTGTCATATGCAGCTGTCCAAGGAGTTCAATCAGTCGTAGACATCGCACTCATGTCCCAGTTTTGCTAGCTAGGTTGCTCATGGAACATTTTGCTATCTTTTCGCTTATTTGTTATGACGGATGATTTGAATTTGGATGAAAAAATTCAGTTTGTGCCGAAGCTTTATTCAACAACATGTTCCATCATGGCCGGACTATTATGATTGGAAAGATGGTATATGGAGGCTTAAGATGGCCTAGAGGCTTATCATTGAAATTGTGGCAAGCTGTGATGACCCACGCTCACTTTGCTTGTTGTGGATAGCGCGCGAGATTAGATGTACGCGCGCTGATAATGATAAATGATTAGCTAATGATGGGGAGTGAGTTAGTAAACGACGGCGCGGCGGCTGCTCGATTCTGTATTGCTCTATTCACGCTACTGTAGTACACAGAGGAAATGCACGTACACGTGTCTCTGGCAGGGGCACTGCATGCACTAGGTTGCGGATGCTGCACTAATCTTACAGCAACACGCCAACGTTGTTGTTGCTTTCGCGGAAGTTACCGATAGCGGCAGGGGCACTGCATTCGCCCATGAATATGACATGACTGATGACTACGAATTACTTACAGTATAGTACGAGTACTAATACTTCTACTGGTAATCAAATGAAATATCGATCTAAAGCTAGGCAAATAAGTTAGCATTTGTGCTCAATCTATTTTTCAAGTAGAGCCAAGCAAGAACCTTCACTTTGTTAGGGACACAGGTCTCCCAAATACCGACGCCCATGAGGATCTGGAGCATCATGTCTTTTTGGAAGACAGTCTGAACCGAAATGTTAGGCCTAACAGTACGAGTGAAGAGGGCGAATGGGAGGGGAGCAAAGAGGTTCGTCAGTCAAGCAACTGTCGAACCCCACACACTTACACTATTAAAAGAAAACCAAAATGTGGGTATCGGAATCAGATTAGTACGTGTGTGTGGCACGACTGACAATATCTAACCGACGAATTCGATGAGCAGGGTATTCGTGTACGACTCAACCTTACTCTAATGATCCCAGTTAGTAGTTCTATATAAAATAACAGAGTATTAAACTACTGGAGTGGTCTAGACTCTAGTGTATGTATGCTCTGGCAGTGCCGATCGCCGGTGTGCGTGCGTGTGTGAGTAATTTAACGTCAAGTGCGTGCGTGGTCCGATCCCCAGAAATACGATTCCCACATGTCAATATCTTGCGAGCAACGGCACACATCCAGCAAAACGGCACAATCCAGCAAGTCAACCAGCCAGCCACGCCGCGCGTGTTTACTTGACCCGGCCGGCCTCTGATCATCTCCAGTCTCAAGGTTCGGAATAAATCGCTGGAGTGTGGCAGTGGGCAACAGCCAGCCGATGTAGTGACAGTTGACACTTGTCAGACCTGTCACGTTTCCGGAAATTCTTTGCCCCGGGCTTTGACACCAGCGAGCACGGCGATGCCGAACGGTCGCATCGGATGGGTTTGCTCTCGTGTCTCAACAGCGACGGCACTCAGTTCCGATACGCCATTATAATTTGCTCGTTTCATTGGGCTAATAATTCGCTCTGGGCATCCGTGTGTGGACTGGACGGCGAGAGCCTAGAGGGTACGTTTGGCTGCCGAGTGCCGACCGGCTGCGTTGCACGGAGCCTGGCTGATCCCTGTCCGCACGAGCCGTCCGTGAAGACGAGACTCCGCGCACGGGAAGCGAGTGGTTGCCGGCACGCACGGCTGCGGCTATCATTTCCTTCGTCTGCCGGGGGGACGTGGCGATCGAGGGAGAGCCAACCGGACAGCCTGTAGGCCTGTACAGACGCGCACGGGCTCGGGGTGACGTAATTGCCTGCCAAACGGATTAGTCTGTCTGGTTAGGCCAGGTCAGGGCAGCCAGCCCAGCCGCGTGTTTGCCATGCCATGGCCGCTGGACATGGATCATTTTTTAGACGCTGGATGGATGCGGAAGCATGGATCTTGACCTGACGACCTGACCGGAATAGTCTTGCATCTGCTGATTCGTGCACGCTAGTTCGGTATCATTCGCCACCCACCCCATCGACCCATCGAACCTTTTCTGATACCAGAAGCTACAGGACCCCAGCCGCGAGCCACGACCCTGTCAACTCAAAACGTCCCAGCAAGCACGCAACGCACGCGTACCCCCGGCATTTACAACACCATCACGCTGCTGCGGTAAGCAACGCATCGACCGTACCGACGTACCGGGCGACGACGCCAAGACCAAGATCGTTTCGTTCCGATTCAACACATCCCTCCACCGGTCGGGATGGCTGCTTCTTCTAGTTTCGCCTCGACGGCGGGCCAACCACCAACAACCATGTTGAACCGCGGCGGCCAGGACGCTCTGGATGGTTTATTACTTTCTCCCTGCGGTCGTGTCGTGCGCTGCGACTGCGTTGACCAGACCTGTGTTGTTTACGAGTTGTGATCAGGCGGACGAGCTGCCGGAGCAACCGGCGTAGCGTAACCCTTTTCTAATGCAACAAAGTCCGATGCATTTTCTGTGTCCAAAGATCCAACGGGAGGCAAAGAATGGATGTTCACACTGAAGCAAGACAAACACGGATTGTGATTGCGTCTCTGTCGCAGTGGTGAGTTCGTGTGGTTACAGTTCTATTTGAGATCCTCAATCAAGAACACCAAAAAAAAAAATCAACATATTCCTATAGAGTAAAGTAGAGCTCGTGTGACATGAATAAGCTCAAGGAACTCCTCTGGATGTAATAACTGTAGTCAGCATGCCAAAATCTTCTGTTCCGATGAGACAGCCACACAAAACTGTAGCTACCGCACACGGTGGGTCGCCAGCCAGTAATAACGTCGGCTGACTGTTGGGTGTAGTATACTGATCAGCTGGTGGAGTAGGTTTGGTTTTTGCTCTGCGTGCGTCCTGATGCTCCAGCCATCTTGTTTGAAGCCGAACAGGATCATCAAAAGGGGCCACCCTGTGCGGCAGGGAAGAATGCGCTGTCTCTAGCATCTACTTGTTTGGGCAGTCTGATGCACGGTGACCAGATTCGCCGCAGTTGAAACAAGCACCACTGAAGCTTCTGTTGCTGCAAATAAAGGGAGGGTATTAGAAACAGAAAGAGCATAATGCGCAGTGCTAGTTTGCAGTGTGGCAATTGATTTTTTTTCCCCTGAAAACAACTTTCAAGGTAGTTTCTTATCATGATTCAGGGAGGCAAAGAATGGGCAGTAGGCTTAACAGACACTACTTCACTTGTCAGCATTAGTTATAGAACATTAGATACCGAAGCTTGATGAAGGAAATACCAGGTCGCTCTAAGTGAACTAGTACCTAAGAAGAACCAATACCTGGGTAGCACGCACCTAGAATTGCTAACTTTGCTACATTGTATCCGGAATCTTGCGAAGCTTACCTCTCCCTACCGCCGAAGGATGATGAGCGGCCACCGAAGGATGATGAGCCACCACGACTGCTGTAAGATGATGAACGGCTACCAAAGGACGAGGAACGGTTTGATTTCCTCCCACCGCCTGACCAGTCATCATCTGACCAACTATCGTTGTCAGACCTGAAGCTCCTGCCACCACGGGCGAATCGGTCCTCACCGTCAGTGGCGCCACCACGGCGGAATCGATCCTCACCGTCAGTGTCCCAACCACCCCGGCCTCTTGCAGCGCCTCCACCCCTGGAACGCCTGTTCCTGGAACCTCGGTCGTTGGAAAAGCGACCATAGCTATCAGTGGCAGGGCCATCATCTTGCAACGCAGGCAGCTGAAAGCAGGAAAGAATCACATTCAGAATAAGACTGTTTTTATTAGGATCTATAAAATTAATACATTTTTTATTAGGACATATAAAATTAATGCAATTTAAGCAGGCTTGGTTGGAGATAAACAAAGTAAAAAAATGTTGATCAAAATAGTGAGAGACTAAACTTCTAATGCCTGTTTTTCTCAGCCAGCAGTTTTAGCACATGCTGTAATGTATGGCATGATAAACCATCAAGATAAACATTTGCATATATTTCATGACATAAATTGTCCATAACTAACTTGAGAAGATGAGCTGCAAAAAATACCTTCGATATTTTGGTTAAGGTGTTCCCTGGGGGGAGCTCCATAGCAAGCAGGTCCTTTGCAATTTCCTCAGGCAAATCGAAGACTGCTCCTTGGACCTGATATGATGAGCAATGCATTGATCAACAATAAAAATTCATCAGAACAAGGGCAATAGCATACAATATATTCTACACAAGTCTTGGCTAATTATTATGCATATATTTTGTTCCTTCTCAAAGATTGTAGACAAAGTAACAGTACAATTAATTGTTCCAGATGACACATCCAAACAAATCTGTAGGATTCAAAAAATAACCCCAACCAACAAGCTGTATCCTACAAACTGTGGAACAATATGTTCTGTCACTAATTGACACCAAGGCATAAAGATTCTCATTTCATGGTTGTAGTCGAAATCAGGATGGAAATCATGCCCAACTTTACACAAATAAAGGGCAAGAGCAAACAAAAGTGAAAAGGAGAGTGGTGTAGACATGCAGAACAAGGCAGTTACAATTTTAGTACAAGAAAACCATCTTGCTAGTGCCCTGCGCTCTAACTAGATCCAATGCACATTATTATGGAAGTAGTAAGAGACACCAACTTTACAATTGTAATGGGGAACAATTTAGTCAGGAAAAACTCACGTTCTCATCTGCTGTTAGGTATATTTTGCCAACTTCATCTGCAGCAGCTGAATAAACATCAGATAGAAAACCAGTAACAGATCTAGGAGAAAAGAAGCCTCTGCCATATCCTTGTTCTCTAGTTAGTTGCAATGTGACCCATCCCTGCATTTTAATAGAGACAAAGAAAGCATCTGTGAGCATCCTCCTTGAGAACGAAACCACAAGAAGAGACAAATGCACAACAAAAGTTATGGAGCTTTTCTAGATGATTGCTTGATGACCTGTTATATTTCATAACAGAAAAAACGTGCTAGTTGTTGGGTTTAATAGTCATATAACATCAACCAGATAATCTTCAATTGTAGAAAACAGAAGCCAAAACAACAGGATCAAATAGTCAAATTGATGGCAGAACAGATGTAAGGTATGCTTACTTAACTGTGGAAAGCAGTTGACCTCTATGAAAGGTATAATAGAAAACAACACATATGTAATTTCCTTGTGTCACTTCTTACCTGCTCATGACTGATCAGAGAACGTGAAGAGGGTGGCTGAGAAAACCCACTCAGATGTGCCAGTGCAGAAGCAAGAGCATGAGGTCCTAATTCCTCTGTTAATTTCTCAGCTGCTCCAAGAAAGTACTGAGTCGACTCTGGGTGCACCCCTCGCAATGTAGAAATTACATGCTCAGCAGATGACCCCAGCACTTCTTCCATGGATGGAGGGCTTATAAACTCAAAATTGCAACCAACATCACGCTCAAGAGACTTAACTGTCCTTTTCTGGCTGCTGGTAAACATCAAGATTGCATTTCCTGCTTTCCCAGCACGTCCAGTGCGTCCAGAACGATGGACAAAAGTTTCTGGATCATTTGGCAATTCGTAATGGATAACCTGCATACAGAAATGAAGCCTCTCAATAATTAGGCATTGTATGCCTACAGTTCATTTCAAATATCATAATGCAAAGATGCACTTAGCAAGTTCAGTTTTTTTTTAAAACCACTTAACAAGTTAAGTTGAAGTGATAAACAACAGCATCAAGTAAATCACAAGATTAACCAGCCCAAGACATCACACAGGGATGCTATCAGACATACCAAAGTGATGGTTCCAGCATGAAATCCAATGCATGCCAAACTAAAATACAGAAGAACACTTGAATTTGTTTAGTGGCAAGATGAAAACCTTAATTGCTAAATTCCTAAATGGCCAGGTAAAAAGAAACCTAAGTACGTTATTTGAAGATATGATACCTCGTTTGGCACTATAATATGAAGTCTTAAACTAGGAATTTTTGCTGATTATATTTTCTAGAAGAATGTGTGATAATAATTTGGTAAACGGAAATTATTGGACATAGTTAAGCTAACCATCACAGTTCCATGATGCTGAGTTGACATGCGTGTTTGGAAAGGTGTTTTACAGAATTACAGTATCTAGAATCAGGTGAAGTGAAGAGGATTGTGAACCCACCAAATCAACATTCGGTATATCAAGACCACGGGCAGCAACATCTGTAGCTACTAGAACAGTAAATTTCCCTTGACGAAATCCATTTAGTGTCCTCTCACGCTGATGCTGTGAGATATCACCATGAAGTGCCTCAGAAGCAATACTGTTTGTCAGAGCCAATGATACCTCATCTGCATCTTTCTTTGTACGAGTGAAAACAATGGTTTTCCCACCCTTTGCATAAACCTGACAACAAAATAAATGGATTAGCATTGACACTGATTAATCAAAACAACTTATATCATGCGATAGATATGTGAAAGTGACCAAGTCTAAGCGAAACTGAGCCCTTAAAATGTTTAATATGCATGGCAGATACATGTATAGAATTGTGCTCTCAACCGAACAAAGTAAAATTATACAGCAACATAACTGTATCAACTGTGACATATTTCATGATCTTATACATTTTTGTATCACGAGAGACAGGCACCATCACAAAATCAAAATGATGAAAGTAAACGGCACCATGATTATCGGAGTTCTAATTTGCCAGCATCAGAAACTATAAGGAAACAAATGGCACAAATCCTTTTTGGAAACACTAAGAGCCACAGCACTCAGTTGCAGAAGCATCAATCATTTTACAGTTTGAACACACACTGAGGATGGAGTGACTAAATGCAACTTGCAAGTTGCAACTGCTAAACAGAGACAACAATATCAAGACTTTCCAGCTTAAACCAAGCTGAAATGAATGCAGTTACCAAAGTATTCAAGGAAATTAGAAAATTATTCACGGAAAAGTAGTCAGACTAAGACTAAAAGATAGACCTATGTGATTATTGTTCTGATCATGTTGATTCAAATAAAACATGCATGTGCTACTGCTAGCTTCCTGCACCATTTACTATTATCCAAGGGCTAGCAAAAATTAAACTGAAAGGTGATAAGAGGGGAATTAAAAAGCAGCTAAAAATTCCATGAGCAGCATTAACATACCGTAATAAGATCACTAAGAATGGTGCGCTTTGATGTTGTTGTGAGTGGGATAGCATAGAGTTTGATTCCTTCAGCAAGCTTTTCATCTTGATCACCAACCTTAATGCATGAAGAGACACAACAACGTATTAGGACATAAAAATATGGAAAACTAAAACATAGTCAGACACAGGTGTCACATTTATCTCACAAGGAATCAACATGAGGGTGCCTGGCCGGGGTCCGAAAGGACCTTCAAGTGAAAGTGCAATTAACAGCTCAAGAACACTCTTAGCATCCCCTATGGCACTGTATTAGGACATAGAAATATGGAAAACTAAACCATAGCCAGACACAGGTGTCAATTATCTCACAAGGAATCAACATGGGCCTTCAAGTGAAAGTGCAATTAACAACTCAAGAACACTCTTAGCATCCCCTATGGCACTGTATTGATAAATATCTAGAGTCCAAAACCAGCATGAGCATGAATAAATTGTTGTTGTGACATACATGTCCTAACATAATGCTAGTCAGAATTGCACAAAGAATGAAAGAAATAATATATATTATCCTTTGGAGAGTTTCATGAAAAAGAAAATATCTAATTTAGTGTGGTTTGTCGCTATACGTCATGAATAAGAATTAAACCCAAATAACCCAATATCTTCAGCTGGCCCATGGCACAACAGAAACAACCACATGAGTTTTCTGTCCAAGTTTTTAGGCCAGAATATTTACCAAATGGCATGCACCATAACCATAAAGTCATAAATTATGATCAAGTTAAAATGATATCTGCAATCACAAGTAAGAATGCTCTCATGCAAAATTATATGCCAGAATGTTCTCAACTGTGTAACAAAAGAACAGGGGAAATAACAGCAAGTAAGTCGAGGACTGGAAGCCATACCAAGTCAATTGTCAATGGGTTGTTCAAGTACCGCCTGGACAGCTTTTTCACCCAGCTAGGCATCGTCGCAGAGAACAGCATGCTTTGCCTGTCCGCAGGAAGCTGTTGTAATATTGTTTCCACATCTTCCTCAAACCCCACTGCAAGCATTTGGTCAGCCTCATCCAGGACTAAATACTGAACTTCTCCCAACTGGAGGCTTCCGCCATTTATCAAATCAATTATGCGGCCAGGCGTTCCAACAACAACATCAACACCACGCGATAGTGCATTCTGCTGGACGTTATACGAGACACCACCATAAACACACACTGTGCCGAGCTTGGGTGCTGATTCCTTTATCTCCTTCTCGACTTGTTTGGCTAACTCTCTGGTAGGTGCTAGAACAAGAACCCGAGGAGTACGACCTCGCCTGTGAAAAGGTAAAGGAGACTGTCAATGTGCATGTTAATAATCAACTGACTCCGGTGAAGCTGCATAGAACGATGAATGGGTACCTTGTACTCCGACCATCGTCTTGCTCCATTAATTGCTTGATCATGGGAATACCAAAGGCTAGTGTCTTTCCTGTTCCAGTCTTTGCTCTAGCAATCAGATCTCGGCCCTCAAGAGCAGGAATCAACACAGCTCTCTGGAGGAGGAGACAGCAAAATCAGCAAAATATAACAACAATTAAGACCCAAAACATGAGCAACTGAGCTCAGTAAAAACATGTGGCGCATAGTATGTAACTGAAAGTGCAGCTAATTTATCTGGTTATATTCATCATTAGTGAATTGAAATTCAACAGGCTATGCATTAGCACAGTAATTGGTACTGAGGAGTGTACGGATATGTGCTAGACTGCTTCAGTGTCGGTAGGATTAATCCCTCGGAATACACTATGGTCCTAATGTCACTATTGCACCGAAATAGCCACGCTCCTTTTATCCCGCCATTATATTTCCCTGAAAACAAGCCCCTAAAAATTGCTGGGCAATACACAAGGTCTGCGCCACGAAAGCAGTAACCCAATTCCCCAAATTGAACACCCACTCGACCCCTCACCGCCTCCTCCCAACAGCCAATCCTCCTGCACCACGGCTTAGCCGCGCACTTAGAAGCAAGCGAGCCAAGTAAATTGAGAGAGTGTGAGCAACAGTTCATTCACCTGGATGGGGAACAGGTGTGTAATCCCGCGCTTCTCGAGCGTGGCGACGAGTTCGTCGGGCAGGCCGAGCCTGGCAATGGCGAGCTCCTCCACGTCCCCATGGAACCCCTCCCCCGCCTCGAACCCCTCGTCGGCGTCGCTCCCGTACGTCCCCTCCTCGTCCTCGTCGTCGCTCCCGAGCTGGAGCCGCTTGAAGGCGTGCTCGCTGAGCACGGAGTTGGGCGAGGCCACGGCGGCCACCGCCGCCCCCCCGCGCCGCCGGAGCGCCCAGCAGCGGAAGGCTGCGGAGCGTAGCCGTACGGCGTCGGAGGCGGTGGCGGGGTTAGAGAGGGCGAGGGCGGGGAGCGTGAGGAGGGACGCCATCGGGGAAGTGAGGGAAGGGGGGGGGGAGGAGAGGGGATAAGAAATGGAACGGATGGCGTTGAGAGCGCGGAGGAGCGCAGGGCTTTATACAGGCGGGGATGGATGAGGGTTTGAGAGGGGTTTTGGGCTTTTGGTCGATTGGGAGCGACGAGGAGCACCCTCGTTCACAGGATGAGTGTGTCGCGCAGGGACAAGTGCGCTGGCTGGCTGCCTCTCTCAGATTTCGATGGCGCTGCAACGGCAAGATATTTTTATAAGCTCATGGGAAGGCATAAGTTGATCAAAAATAACATGCAGTATTGTAGAGCGTAATCCTTGGAGAGTTAAATACACCAACGGTTCTTAAACTTGTGGTGTTATACCACCTAGGTACACAAACTCTTAAAATCGAAATCTGATCAATTGAACTTGTTAATTTGTGTCAATGGGATCCACGAACTCTCAAATCAAGTATAAGTGTATAACGTGTCACTTACGTCCACAAACTTGTTAAATTGGGCCACTTAGGTCCATGAACTTGTTAAGCCATGTCGCTTTAAATATATCATCAACTATAATTAGCTAAAATATATAAAATTAATATGATTTTAGAATAGTTATTAAAATTTTGTTACACGCTTAAGGGAGTGGGAAGTGGCACAACTAAGAAAATTTATGGACCTAAGTGGCACAACTGAGCAAGTTCGTGAACGTAAGTGACACATTGTTCTCGATTTTGAACGTTCGTGGATCTAAGTGGCACAAGTTAACAAATTCAGGGGTCAGATTTTGATTTGAGAGTTTGTAGACCTAAGCGCACAACGCCACAAGTTTAAGGGCCACCTGTGTATTTAGCTCATCCTTAAACTTTACACCATAAGGCGTCAACCTCATGGACCTCATAGACCATATCAACACTGGGAAACCGCTTGAGGAACCTAATGATGTCCTACAAGTGAGAGGACAACTACAAGAGATCCCGCATCTCGTCGATACCCATTTCGGCACAATCAAAGATACTCTCGATGAGCTTCACTTAATTTTCCCGGCACCTCTTAGCCAAGTCATCTGTGAAGTGAGGAACTTGAAGATGCACACCATAATGATCCCACATGCCTTGTGTCACCATTTGACTCAACTCCATTGCACTACTAAAAACGAACTAAGGGGAGCATGGGGATCAAGTAGAGGAGCAACTGTGGAGAAAACATAGAGGTGTGTACCTTTGGGGGCACAACAAGGGGAGGAATCGTCCTCCTCGCACTCTACTGGTGGTGGAGGAT
>JADLZK010005566.1:600000-764907 GCA_015847255.1 Hyparrhenia diplandra
TTATATTTTCCCAAAGGAAGGCTTGTTGTATAAGAAGCTAGCATGGCATCCGGATGATGAAATGTGTGCACGCTAAGACCAACTTGATCAAAAACAGGGGGTAAGCAATACGGTTTATAGATAGTGTGACACACACATTGGAATCCACCAGAAAGGATAAAGAAAATAGATAAAGAATAAATGAATGTCCTATGGAGTATTCTAATGTATTCTAGTCATGGTCTTACAATGAATAGTTAGGATCATATGCTAACACGATATGAGCATGGTTATGTCTAGGATAACGAGGGAGACTCCCGGTACCATCCGGCCCAATGGGAAGCATTTACGAACTCCTACATCACATGCGAACGTGGAGGGATTACAAGGGACGGATGGGGCTGTCACAACAACCGCCTCCTACCCTCACGACCATGGCATGCTCTCATAATCGAAGGTGTCGGAATACAGGGCACCATGCCCGCATACAGAGCACTACTCTTGTCCCCGGGATCCCCACCCCTACGGATGGACGGACTAAGACAAGAGCAAACCCGAAAGAACGACGAACCGTTATCCCATCTATAATCATGTTATGCATACGATGATCGATGAAGAATGAATATGAACATGTTAAGATTATGATATACAAACTATATGCTAGATCATATATCAACACTAGAACATGAACAAGACTATACTCTAATTCAGAAGTTAGACCATGATCATAGAAATAGAACTTGCACATAGAAGAAAGATCCATGGAGGATATGTATTACCAAAGCTCACTTTCTTCTTGTTTACAAGCTCTTCCTTTTGTAGCTCTTCTACTCCAATGCTAACCAAGTAAGAAGAAGAAGAAGAAATGGTGGTGGATAGTGAGGTAGAGAGTGTAGTGGTGTTGGTGTGTTGACTCCAAGTGTGGTGTGTGGAATGAGGGAGAGAGGGGACCTATTTATACACATGAGAGGTGGTCAAATGACCCTAATGCCCCTAAACCGACCTAATGTGTACGCCCAGTGCTGAGTGAACCGGCCATCAACCACCGAACCGCCTCGATTACGCACTTAATGTACCGACACGCCAAGATTGGGCTCGAATCCGCCCCGGGAGGGTGCGGCCGCACCTTGGGTGCGCCCGCACCCCTTTGGGCTTGGCCCGGTCCGAGCCTCAAGCGTCTTGTCTTGATTGGGCCACGAAAAGTAGTAGTGTGGGCTTGGCCTGGTCCGGTTGTGTCGTTTTGGTCCATTTCCACCCCTGGGCTTGTGATCTTCGGGAATACGCTTTCGGGATGGCGTACTTTGGACATATTTCCACCAGTATTTATTATAAATACTACAAAATACATTTCGAACACTACAAGTGGAAATATGTTAGTAATAAATGTATATGAGTATAAAAGGTATAGTTTTACTCCCTATATGGTAGTAAGTTGACGGGAAAAATATGTCGTTAGTGACCGTCAACAAGCACATGGTTCATTGCAGATTGTAGGGGAATTTGGAATCTCGATCAATGAGTTCGGCTAGCTCCTTTATCTTAGTGGCATGTTGAACCAATGTACTTGTGTCATCACCAAGCGTAGGAGAATTTCTTTGAGCCTTGCCGGTTTTCATCGGAAAAACTCTGTTGAGATGTAACTTCTTCTCCCTTATCAAACATGTCTTTAAGAAGGAAAGACATCTTTGGTTGCCGACTCATCTTTGTCCCGAGAAAGGATGTGTCGAGGTAAAATCAAAAGAATATTTATTTTTTGGAGTCATACATTAAGAAAGGTTACTGTTCTATGTGTTGCCGATTAAGAGGTTGTCGAGGAGGTTCATCCATATTTGAAACGGGAGGGGATTTATCGTTTTGATGGCGCTCTCGGAAGATGAATCTATAGTGATGGCAGTTTTTTTGCAGATTGGCCTGATTCCTCGACCGAGCATCATCATTTCGAGGAGAAGCATCAGCACCAAATTCTGAATCCTCATGATCAGTATTGATAGGTTCATCATCTTCACCTCCTTCCTTTTCCATGGATCGAGTTTTCTCGGATGGGTTTGGTTCACCTTGAAGATTCTGCTGTCGATTATCAATAATTTTGTCTGTTTCGCAACGTAAAAGGCCGTAATGTGAGTATTGTTAATACTTTTGGCTAGAAAAATAAAGAAATGTGAAAGATTACACAATTACCAATCTTTTCATTGGTCTTCCGAGTTTCCGGATTTTTCAAAGCAAAAGGGTGAGAAGAATCTTCACCTTATGCCTCGTGCAACATTTGAGAATAAAGCCAATCTGCAGTCATGGGGTGATGTGAAACAGAAGCAAGCATTCATTACTAAGGGTATTAAATGAACATTCTACCTTGGAAACTTGCTTGGTCTTTTAAGATCTTTTCTTTTTGAACACCTGAAGATTCTTGGTTGATTGGGTTGAAGCTTTTCTTTTCTTCAAGTCCTTCAATTTTTCTTCGAGGAAAACCATGTGTGTGTTCATAAAGGCCCTCATAGTTGTTGACACCTGTTATAGCATAAAATTACTAGTCAACTAACATGAAATAAGGGCTTAATTTGAATATCAATATAAGTCTAGGGGTATAACTAACATAATTCCACGAGTTTTGGTGATCTGTATATTTTCAGGGACCAAACAGGAAAAGCCTAGAGTTTACAAGACATATGAAGCATAAACATGTTACAAACATATTCCAAGATAGCACCATTGCAAAGAGCTCGTCGAGACGATCGAAACGGATATATTATTTGCTATATTTGGAGCTCGGAATAAGAAGATATTAATATTACAAGTAATGGAAGATTCTAGAATATGGCTCACGGGATTAATTGGGCCTAAATCGAATTTGGCCCATGAAGACATATTTATATTATAATGAGATATGGCGAAAAGGATTAGTATCATATTGCTGGCTGAAGCTGAAGGTACATAAGAAGACCCCTATATATAGACCCCTAGGCCTATGGAATTATTATTATTCATTATCAATTCATTCTATCTCATTGTCTCTCGGTTGTAGAGGTATCCCAATGTAAGGATAACCTCTCTCTAAGAGATTAGTGAATTAGAATGTAATTAGAAGCATAATTAGAACATCATTAGAAGAGCTAATACAAGAGGATTAGAACTCATTAGTTCTAATCTTTAGAACAAGAGAGATAAGAGAGAAGGAAGGAGTAGGAGGAAGTGCCTACTGTCGGGTGCTATCTTCACACACTTGTACTTCGTGGAAGTTAATCTACACTTGGAGTTACTCCGGTAATTTATTTCTTCTTTTAGTAAGTTATTGTTTATAATTATTCTTATTGGTCTACGAAGTCTCTTAGGAGTACTTTAACGGCGCCTAGATTAGAGTATTATTCGCAGTGCAAACGTGGTGTTTGGGCTCGGGTATCTCGTAGATACACCCTACCTTCCGGATCGTGGTAGTTCGTGGTAGTGACAGTACCATTGATTCCTTTGGATTCCACGCCCCGTTGGATAGGACACGTAGGAACCAGTTTCTCGGGGGGAATAGTGAGTTTTGGCCTTGCTTTCCTTTGAGTACATCCCCATAAGAATTCTATCAACATTGCTTACCGAATCAAGATTTATCTATCTTAGTAATCCACTCTATATCCTCAACCTTTGTAGTCTTGTATTACTCCGGATTAAGATTAGATCGTAGTCACCCTCACCCGCTTCCCCTGTGGATTCGATATTTAACCCTTTCTCGGGTGAAGTGCTCACCGTGACTGTTCGCTGCGCACTATACAAATTATAAATAATTACCTCGAGGATAACGTTTACCAACAAGCATTTCGCCGTTGCGGGAAACGGATTGCCGAGATTGACTTTGAATCTATCTTATCCTTGTATTATATTCTTTTCTTTTATTCTTTTTTATATTTTTAACTCATCTATTCTTTACTTTTCTTTTCATTATGAATTCCACGCCTATCTATAAATATCTTGGACCCTCTAGCCAAAGCTTTAGGCAACCGAGAATCTTGAGCCTATCCTAGCCAAGTCCTATGAGCTACGCTTGGGTTATATAAGAATGGTTGAAAACTAGCCTTCTCGGGAGAAGGTGAGGCCAACCCACACTTACACCTACGAAAATTTGAGAAAATTATAAGATGCTTTCGTATGGAAGGCATATCCTATAATACCTTACGCTGGAAGTTCTTTCCGTTCTCTTTGACGGGAAAAGCTAAACAGTGGTATTACTTAAACGTAGAGAGAGTAAAAGGAGATTGGGATACTTTAGTGTCCAACTTTTGCACATATTACTTTCCCACCTCCAAAGTGGCCCATCTTCGTATAGAACTTTTAACTTTTAAACAAAATAAAGAAGAGTCTCTTAATGCATCATGGGATCGTTTTAATGACCTTATCAACTTTGGCCCAAATCTTGGTATTCCAGACCCAATCCTTCTTCAACATTTTTATCTGGGTCTTAATAGGAAAAATAAAAGAGACCTTAATGCAGCTTCGGGAGGTGCATTCCTTGCTCTGTCTGCTATAGAAGCAAGAGATCTCATTGACAGATGTTGCGGATACGCCACCCCCACTAGAATCTTTCCCGAGAACAATGAGGAATCATCCTCCAATCAAGGAGAAGAAACCATGATAGCTAATTTGCAACAAATCCAATCCCAAGGCTTAGCTATCCACTCTGAACCATCGACACCCCAAAATCCCCCAAAGGAAGAAGAAATTCTACCTTTGAAAGATCCTTATGAACCTACCCTTAGTGATTTTGGGAGAACACTAAATTCTCATCTAGACAAGAGATCTCCAAGTGATTATAATTCAGATTCTTTTAAGGAGAAGTCCGTATTTGAACATGCTTATTCTTTCAAAGGACATTGGGAAGAACCCAAGGATGACATGTCTGATCTTGCCATAGAAGTAGAGCAAAGCTATCTAGAAGACAATCTTACCTTCTCCTCTTCTATGTCTAGACAAGATGATTTATTCGAACCCATCTATGAACCCATCCTTGACCCCGATGAATCTACATATATTTCCTTCTTTGAGACTCAAGATGATCCTAGAAATTCACCACAACAACCTAAGCATGGGAATCATCAAGACTATCAAGATCACCAAGAAGAACCACAACAATGGCTTGAGAGTGTTAATGACCTATGTATCCCAGCCATTGATTGTATGGACGACATCTTAGACCTTATTAGCTTGAGAGACACAAACCCAAGAGATCCTTTTAGACAGACCATGATGAATTAACCTTGGAGTTTAAGAAGGAAGACAATATTAGTGAGCATGAGAGCTGCTCCATAGACACTTCATCTAATCCATGTTCACATGATCACCTTCCTAAATCACCTAGTCTCTATCACTATCCCACATGAGATCTTCAACCCCTCATTCTTTCTCCTCCCTATAGATTTCGAAAGGTGGTTGTAGATGCATACGCCTATAATAAATATTCTAGATCTCGTTGGCATAAAATCTTGAGGTAGATTGATGTTGGAAGGGAAACCACTTCATCATCATGAATCTTAATTCAATAGGTTTCCCAAGGACGAGCTTGCTGTCCTTAACCAAGCACTTCTTGAGAAATAACATGAATGTTTACTTTATTGCTATAATACCCTTGTGAAATAAGCATAAGATATGAATAAGGAAATATTCCTTCGGGTATTCTTGTCACTAACCATTTCAGATCTAGAGCAAGAAGGACGAAGGATGACAATGAGGTATATCTAACCAATCATTGTGCAACATGAAATCACATGAAAATATTTCCTTATCATGTTGCTACACTATCTTAGTTGCCTCTACCTTTTAAGACATGTTAAATCTACTAAAAATATTGTCATGCTCTTCATCTCTGTGTTTAAGTTAATCTCTATAATGCCTTCATGCTACCCTTTTGTCTACCATAGTATGCTTTAGTTTGGGAATGTTGCTATAGTACAAATAGCATGTTTTGAAAGGCTCTTTAAATTAAGCGTGGTGCTTAGGTTAGAACGCCTTCCTTAATTGAATTAGACATGGAGTCTAGTTTAATTATTGAACTAAGAATTACTTATGTAGACATTGGTATATTTTGTTGGACTAACCCCTGCAGAGAAAAAAGAGGAACTCACAAATAAGCTTGGGGAGGTCCTGAGATAAGCTCATACTAGAGATGAAGCAAGAGAAGAAGAGGAGTGCCACAAACAAAATCTACATACAAAAGCACTTGCTCAAGGATCAACTTATGAAGAATGGCACATGGAGAAGGAAGACCAATTCCACCAAGGATAATCCAATCATGCTCTTCCTCCTCACATGCTCCCATCACATCCCACATACTAGCTTGCAATCTCTCTATTCCTTATTGCTCTTTTCTACAAGTTTGAATGATTTTGATGCATGAAAATCAAACTTAAGGTTTCATAAGATCATTCCTTTAGAAAAGCAAACCTTGTAACAACACTATCATGGTATTACTTGCATATTCCTTCGGGTATGTGTTGTTAACTAATAATGCGTAAATAAAACCATGAGAAGAAGCAAGACCTATCAAATCTTTCACAAGGAGGACACACTCATACATAGAAGAACCTTATGGAATGAAGAGAAAGAAGATAAGTTAGGAAAAGCTACACAAGAGGCCAAATCAAGAAAGCTTCAAGCAAAGGAAAAGCACCACCACAAGTTGCTACAAGTACCATCATGCTCCAATACTAAGGTAATATCTTGAGGTGAGTTGTCAATAGATAAGCTTTCTATTAAATATGGCATGTTCACAAATAAAGAACCAAACATGTTAGAGTAACACCCCTTGCTTGATCGACTTTTTATTAGCTCAACATGTTTTTTTTCTGCTTTGTTGTTCCTAACACCACCTTCTTGATCTCATAGTCTTAATCATATTAACAAATGTGTTGCAACATTCATGTTCCATTTTCTGATCTTATCACCCTTGTTATAGAAAAGGAAACATGTAAATATTAACTCTATCTTGTTTGATGTGCCTAAGGTTTTAGAGAAGAATGAACTTTTGGTTCTGTTGGTGTTTTTCCATCAACAGAGCCCATGCACTTGATCTCTAGCTTGTCTTTGCACGCAGGACATACTTCGAGCAAAATATGGAGGAGTTTTCACACTCCCTCAAAAGTGAATGTCCTGAACCCACAAAGCATGCACACAAAAACAAGAAGCCGCCAACCCCCACTATCAAAGTTTCACTTCAAAATGTTGGACCAGTAAAAGAACATGGGTGACAAAATTTACTGAGAATCACCATCTTAGGAGATACAGTTATCAAGATCAGATGATACACTCAAGGAGTAACCAAGGTAAGTAGTCTTGTTCAAAGGACTTAAAACATTGAACCCTCGCCGAAAAAGTAACTTCGGTAGTTATCCATATTTAATTTTTAGCATTGCATATCATATTTATTTTTTTACGCATCTTGCATCAAAGCATATTTACTTCTTTGCATAATCATTTTTTCTTTAGCATATTTAATTTCCGCATTAGCAATGCTTTGAAAAATCTTAAAGCCCCATGTGAATAATCTTGTGGTGTGTAATAGCCCATAAGGAGATTCACTGTGGTGGCATAAAAATAAGTATTCATTCATCTAGTTGCACTTGCATCATAATTCTTTGCATGCATATAAATTTATAAAACTCCAAAAATATTTTTTCCGCTGAAGTTTTTACATAGAATAATCATGATCCATCTCTAGACACATGAAGCTAATGTGGCTAACCCCTAATGCTTAATCAAGTTCCACTAGCTTTGTTGTCTATTTGAGTTCAAAGAGATTCGAAGGAAGAGAGACATGATAGGGCGACATCATCATCGCCATCTACCTCAACTTCCACATCATCAATGACCCTACACTTCAATCCAGCTTGGGGAGAGCATCCCCAGTTATTCCGATAAGTATCTTTACCCTACTATATTATTATTATCTAAATATTTAGTTTACTTGATTTGCTTGGTTTGTTAAGAGTCTGAGTTTTATAAATATTTAGTTGTTTAAAGAGTCTTTGCTAGAGTTTAGGAATAAATAAATAGGAGTGTACCAGAGGTTTTCTTTTCCACCTACATAAAATGATCCCCTGAATCTAGATCTCATGCATGGAAATGATGAATAGTTGCTCCGTTGTTATACTTTTCTAGTACCTAGTTTTTCAAGCCTAATTTCTCTCGAGCTCCATTTGCAAAATTGATTTTTTTACTTTGAAACATGAAACCTATGGGTTGCAAATGCTTGCTCTAAAAGTCTAAGTCTAAGTAATTGACGGATATGATATATGATAGTCCGAGCTACTATTTGATCTTACTCCTAGTGACACTAGATTTCTGGAGATTTATATTTCGAAAATTGAAAATACACATGATAAGTTCCCGTGTGACAAGAGTGTGAACTTCCTACCACAGCCATATATACATGATAATTAGATTAGGAAAACCTTTTGAAAAATATATATATATATATAGGCTGCTTGCTTTGCATTGAGTTTGTTCAATCTTTGTCGACCCTTAGAAGCTTGTCATGCTAATCATGTACACTCCACTCATTCCACTCACTTCATTCTACTACCATCCACTCACTCTAGCCACAAAAATGTTCTACTCCTATCTCAGGGGAGAGCAACCAAAAATATTTATTATACCCATCCACTCATTCACTGCTAGCCAATATCTTACAAAAGCTCCATCATTTATACCTCTCAAAAGTTAATGCAAAAAGAGATCTGGGTTGTGTATCTTTAAAAGAGAAAGGGAGATGAAAAATGGACAAAAGTCCTACGGGCGAGTAGAGCCTACCTCCCTAAAAAAATAAAAAAAGAGATGAAAAATGAACAAGTGTTCGAGGGCGAGTAGAGCCCACATCTCTTAAAAATAAAGATGAATAATGGACAAGTGTCCGAGGGTCGAGAGAACCCACATCTTTATAAGAGAGGAAATAATGGACACAAGTCCGAGGGCCAGCAGAGTCCACCTCTCTTGAGAAAAAAAAAAGAGAAAAGAAGAAGATAGAAAAAGAAAAAGAAAGAAAAGAGATGCAACCCAGGTTCTCTACAAAAATTATAAAAGAGAGAAGATTCCAAAAAGGAGCAAAAGTAAGATTTCCCTTATCTATTCTATTCACTTCACTACATTCCATACCATATATATTCTATCCACCATACATATGCACCACTTGATCAGTGTGACTTGTATCTTTAGATCCATTGCTTGAATTTACAATATATGCTTAGTAAGAAAATAAATTATTTTCTCCTACCTATGAGCTCCACATATATAAGCCTTAGATATTAGGTGAGAGAGATAAAGGCATAGTAAGCTATTGCCTTAGTTAAAAATGTTATATACTATGAGAGTAAGGCAAACACTATATTATTGCCTAAGAAAGGATCCACAAAAACCACAAATAAGAGATTGAGAGAGTCATATTGAGGAACTTTGAGTTTTATTTGAAAAATCAGCAAAAACTCAGAAGGATAGTTGATCAAAAGAGTTTGAGATTTAGTGCTTGACTTGACTGTTCTATCTTTCAATTACCCAAGATTGCAGAAAAAGATATAAAACTACAAAAAGGTAAGAGGTAATTGAATAATTGAAGTTTGAAAAAAGTTTATCTTTATCCGGAGAGAAATTTTATTTGAAAGCATGTGTACTTTAAAGGTGTGATAGCGCTAAAAAAAACTCGATCCAAGAAAGTAGTTTATAATATTTTGTGTCTTGCTAAGAGACTAGCAAGAGGTAAGCTTGGGGGAGCTTGTTGACACCTGTTATAGCATAAAATTACTAGTCAACTAACATGAAATAAGGGCTTAATTTGAATATCAATATAAGTCTAGGGGGTATAACTAACATAATTCCACGAGTTTTTGGTGATTCGTATATTTTCAGGGGACCAAACAGAAAAGCCTAGAGTTTACAAGACATATGAAGCATAAACATGTTACAAACATATTCCAAGATAGCACCATTGCAAAAGAGCTCGTCGAGACGATCGAAACGGATATATTATTTGCTATATTTGGAGCTCGAGAATAAGAAGATATTAATATTACAAGTAATGGAAGATTCTAGAATATGGCCTGCAGGATTAATTGGGCCTAAATCAGAATTTGGCCCATGAAGACATATTTATATTACTAGTAGCAATGCACGTGCGACACGCACGTGTTTATATCTAGGACATATGACATCCTAGTATATTTGTTTCACACTATTTATCAATTTACCATCAAATTCATGGCCAACTACGAAGAATGTAAGCAAGATCAGCCTTAAAAGTTCTTTGATTAGATAGTTCTTGGTATTTACCAATATTTATTCTCTTCATTCTTTTGCCGGTAGTTACAGTACCCTGTATTTATTAAAATTAAATTAAACAAACGTTCATAACTCACTTCAAATGATATGATGGCAATCAATCCCGCTTGCCTATGTACGACCGGTGTTGTTGGCCAATCAAGGTGATCTAAGATGACATTCAAGTGTCTCGAGGCACAATTTCTCTTCCGATCCAATGTCATTTCCTCATCTGGCGTTGTTAACAAAGATTATAGCTCTGGTCCTCCCATTATTTGGAAAGGGTTCTTACTTTTTACCTGGGCAAAAGGAAAACCGTTCAGTTTTTTTTCCTGACACCATAAAACAAAATTTCACCCATAGGTGAAATTTCACTATCAGCTGATATGGGCATGTTCATTGGCTGGCTGCTTCTCAACTAAAACTCACCAAATTAACGAAATCAGTACACATAATCTTAGTCCAAGTATAGAATATAATGCTCGAAAGCTATTAAACCACACCGCCATCCTTGAATGGTAGCAATTTAAAGATAGTCTATGAGACTTATTTACCTGAGGAGTTTTTAAAACTGTCCAAGCTTCCATCATTATGTATCCAAAGAGAAGGATCTTTATATAGTGCAAATAAGAAACATTTTGCTGCATTTTCACGAAACAATACAAACAATGCTATTCTTAAGAAAACAAATCAAACCTACAGAGTGCTATTGTTATATGGAGTTGTTTTAATCACTGACTTGCAGAAATTGGAGGACATCTCCTGTTAACATTTTTTATAATTTATAATTCTAACATTGGACTTACATCTACACTAAATCACTATGTAGTTTCTTTCTCCGAAATTCCCAGTCCACCTTCATGAAGGCCACGAACTAACCCATAAGGAATATACACATATCCTGAGTCCTGACTTAAAAGTTAGTGTTCTTCGGAGCAGGTTCAATTTGAGCATGCTTAGGGCCTTGGTTACGTCGTACGTACTTTTTTTAGCATGTATCAAAGGAAGGACAAAACGATCAGCCAAAGCAAGGCCAAGAAACTAAAGATAAGATATTCTAGATTTTATAATCAGGCATGGCTTGATTATCCAATCTGAATTCTGCATGTAGAAATCAGGCACATGCTAATACAAAAACTGATGGTGTGAACACATAAAGTTTTTTTAATGATTGGTTATTTGTGTCTACCTGATATGTGACCTGCTAACATATATAACTGGCTTACACCTTCGCATCGATCTGGTCCTGCCCAATTCTTCTAAAGAATTCCATCATTAAGGTAAACAGGCGATCAACTCTGAGAGAAAGACTGAATACATTGGCTGAGAAACCATTTTAGTTCAAATGTGGGGCATCACATGTACGGTACGCACGTGTCCAAAATAACGTTTATCCTTGAAAATTCTGGAAATAATAATGCACATTGGAGAGAATTTATTAAGAGATAACAACAATTCAGATAATAATAATATTGTGTATTTGCCGAAGGTGTTGGTAGCTCAATATTTTCATGTAACAAAATGACAACAATTCAGATACAAATAAATTGTGTACATAGAGTTATACCATATAAAAGTTATCTCTAATTATGTTGTCGAAAACAAATTTATTTAACTCTAACTATAGCAGAGGCATAGACAAAAAAAAAAAAACAAATTTTACAGTTGTCGTTAACACATTTTAAAGTCGTCAACTAATAGTTAGTATATCGATACTATAGAAATAATTAATTAGCTTAAAACGTTAAAGAAAATTAGCTTAGCACCTTCTGAAATGAAGCTAAATATGTCCCAGTATCCAAGTCTTCTTTAGGTTCAGGCAAGCCTCAGCCTTTTGACATATCATTTATGCAACAAGTTTAGCAAAAAAAAAAAAAAAAAATCTACTGGGCGGTAGGAACAGACAATTAAAGATCAAGCAATTTTTTTTTTTACATGATGCAATTTTTAGTTTGACATGTCAACTTCCTTCATGTAGTCACTCAACATGGAATCTACAGTGACCGAGAAATTTATAAAATGCATGCAACTGATGCTAGGACTTTCATCAGCATATGAGTTCATTAAATTAAAATAAATTAAAAATCTACAGTATTTGAGAGAGTGTGAAATTTATAAAATTCATGCAACTGATGCTAGGACTTTTCTCTTTGCAGAGCCGATGAGTTAATTAAAATAAATTAAAATATGTTTCAAAAGAAGAAAATAATAATGAAATAAAATAAGAAATAGGCAATCACCTCAAGCACTCAGGTGCTTATAAGACATTCCCATGTCAAGAAACACATTTATTTATCAATTTTATTTGGCAGTTTCTACTTCACTACCGAATCGCAAAAACATTTATTTATCATTTTATTTGCTATTTTCCACTTCACTACTAAATCACACGTGGCTTCGAAATAATGTGTAGTTATAAAAAGTAGTATTGGTAAAAGATAAATTTTTATTTAAATAAATGCATGTTAACAGGCCATGAGACAAAAAAACGCATGAGTTATTCTACCAAAAGGTCACATGAGTTGTCCTACCAAAAGGTCAATATGCATCTATTTTAATTCCTCCTTAATATCAAACAATGCAGCATACCTCTCTCTCTCTACGTTGCTGCTTTTTACGTTCATTACTTAGCTTTGCCAACCTTGGTTTGTGACGATGACTTCATCGCTTAACTGAAAATAAGAACAAGTGTGCTATAACATGGCTTCATGACTTTGAAGCAATGAGGATGCAAAATTAAAGTGCATTAATTTGAAAAGAAAGATACCTACGTTTATCTATGCTGGGCCATACCTTAAGGACACCGTGCGTGCATTAGAAAGGTGCAAATAAGATGATCTCGCGACCTGTGTGTATTATGGTATGGAAAATTCAGTCTATATCAGAAATTCAGGGCGACCCGTTTCTTGCTCGGCGCTTCAATGTGGCAAACGTGGCCGCCAGACGGGAATTCCCGTCTTCAGGTTCGAACCTGAAGATGCAAGTGCTATACGAGATGCAAACAAGACCAAGATTAATATATATGTGTATGTAAGCATGCACGTACAGACTCATATGTGAGCATCTGCGTAAATACAAGGAGGCGGACACAGGAGCACGGCAGCAGCGTTTGTTTCCTCTCACCATCGATCATCTCCTTACGCCGTGGGCCACAGCACTGCCACCATCGTAGATGCTACATAGAAGGAGGCTACATAGAAGGATCGATCTAGATGTGAGTTACAGATGGGGATGGAAAAGGCGGCGTTCGGACGGAAGTGGAGGAAATTGCGTGAAAACCTGATTGATGGAGAGGACCCGATACTCGGGGGGGTCGCACAACTCGTTCGGCGTCGGCAGGAAGATGCCGATCGACGATGGCGGCATCATACGGGCGCGGGGACAAAGACGACGGTGCGGGGTGACGACGGAGAGCACGGTGCAGCGGCGGCGCGCGCGTCATCGAGGGCAACCTTTGGACGTCGGTTGTTCTGCAGAGATGCGGAGTGTTTTGGGCGAGGCCTGTTCCGCGCGAGGATACCGCTAGCACCATCGCGGCTCTTCGGGATGTTCCCGCCGTTTCGGAGGCCCGATCTGTGTATGCGCGCGCGCGACGTAGTGGAGCTTAAACACCCAGTAACCTAAGGTTCGTCACGCATAGATAACCATCAGATCGGGTATCCGCATCGAATCCAATGGTTGAGATCGTGACACCTGTTTATCAATTCCTTCACTCTTTTATAGTATAGATAATGAGATATGGCGAAAGGATTAGTATCATATTGCTGGCTGAAGCTGAAGGTACATAAGAAGACCCTATATATAGACCCCTAGGCCTATGGAATTATTATTATTCATTATCAATTCATTCTATCTCATTGTCTCTCGTTGTAGAGGTATCCCAATGTAAGGATAACCTCTCTCTAAGAGATTAGTGAATTAGAATGTAATTAGAAGCATAATTAGAACATCATTAGAAGAGCTAATACAAGAGGATTAGAACTCATTAGTTCTAATCTTTAGAACAAGAGAGATAAGAGAGAAGGAAGGAGTAGGAGGAAGTGCCGGCCTGTCAGGTGCTATCTTCACACTTGTACTTCGGTGGAAGTTAATCTACACTTGGAGTTACTCTGGTAATTTATTTCTTCTTTTAGTAAGTTATTGTTTATAATTATTCTTATTGGTCTACGAGTCTCTTAGGAGTACTTTAATCTGGCGCCTAGATTAGAGTATTATTCGCAGTGCAAACGTGGTGTTTGGGCTCGGGTATCTCGTAGATACACCCTACCTTCCGGATCGTGGTAGTTCGTGGTAGTGACAATACCATTGATTCCTTTGGATTCCACGTCCCGTTGGATAGGACACGTAGGAACCAGTTACTGGGGGAATAGTGAGTTTTGGCCTTGCTTTCCTTTGAGTACATCCCCATAAGAATTCTATCAACATTGCTTACCGAATCAAGATTTATCTATCTTAGTAATCCACTCTATATCCTCAACCTTTTTAGTCTTGTATTACTCCGGATTAAGATTAGATCGTAGTCACCCTCACCCGTTTCCCCGTGGATTCGATATTTAACCCTTTCTCGGGTGAAGTGCTCACCGTGACGTTCGCTCGCTGCGGACTATACAAATTATAAATAATTACCGCGGGATAACGTTTACCAACAATAGTCAGTCCTTCATCACCCAGAGCTGGGCGAGGTCCAGCCCGGTAATATTGAATTTTCCTAAGAAGAGGGATTGGCTCAATATCCCGCAAAAAGAGTTAAGTTCGAGAGAAAGAGGGAAAAAAACGGCGAAAGGGGTAAAAGCAATTACCTCACTTTGTCGGTAGTGAACCCCGGCAAGAGTGCTTGGCAAAAAGGGTGGATCAATGCGTTGAAAATGTGAGTACGCAACTCGTCCCCACCAAGATTGGAAGGTAGGATGAGCAATATCAATCGGGACAAAAGGATTAGGCCTGTACTCGGCAAATCTCTTCCCAAACTAAAGATCTTCTCAGCCTGCACCGATTCAATCACAATCTCCCTTGGCTTTATAACTTTGGAAAAGAATAGCCTTGGGGGCAATTGACCACATCCCAGTTGTCTTGCTGCCATGTTTGGATAGTAGAATTCATTGGAGGGCTTTACTTGCCTCCCATTATGGAACTCTGAGGGCGGTATGCACGGCTTGATGATTGCATTAAAAATCTCTGTTGAGAGATTGTCCTCGCAGACCTTGCTCATAATTGAATTTGTAAGGAAAGATGAAATCTTCATTTTCTCTATAAAGGGAACCAGAGTACCTCATGAAAGCCTTTATAGAAGATTTTGAAGAGTTGGCCAATATTCTTATTGATAATAATGACAGATGCGGCCTCTCCATAAGTTTGGCATGCCTTGGTTGTTGCTTCCTCATCTTCAGCATAATTAACCGAAGGAAAAGCCGGAGTATGCAGGTCTACTCTAATTAGCCTATGCATATACAGCTGCAGCCACATCTGGATTAACCACCAGGGACCATTCACACAAGAGATACCTTTGTTCTCAAACATCTGGGTGGTGGTCTGATGCATCATATGGTAGGTTGCTCCCAAAAGGTACTTACCAAGAGGAATTGTTTTGTTGGCCGCCAAGTCTTCAGCCATGACCATATGATTCAATACTGGCTCATTGGATTTACCACAGAATACGAATCTGCACAGCCAGAAATTCAGAAAAGCTTTGTATTCTTTATCAGCAACAGGGCCTTCCTTCATATATGACTCAATATGCTTTGACCAGGGATCATCAGTCTTGACAACTGTTTGACTACTGCCGTATCTTTGGTATTTCCAAGGATGTACTCCCTCTGAAATATTCAAGCCAGTCATCATATACATATCAGCCAAAGTGATAGTCATCGGACCGTGGCCGAAAATGAAAGAATTGGTAGCATTTGACCAGAAGTGAGCTACTGCCATCAATAGGTCTTCATTCTTGGGGGTATTAGACAGGGATAATTCCAAACAATGAGAAATATCCTGAGCATCCCAGTTTCTACTCCTAGATTTGGCCGACAGTATCCTCCTGTACCAGTCACGCCATCCCGCAATTGGGGGAAATGGCCAGGTCTTGAATGTCTTCTTCCATTGTTTCTTTGGGGAAACGCCAAATTTGAACGGGATCCTTTGACTCTCTTTCTCAATAAATTCGGTCGGGTCGGAATTGCATTTGGGACCCAGATAATAGATATCTTGGTTTGCCTCAATAGGAACCAAAATTTGGTCCTCATATTCCGTTGAGAAAAGAGCGGATACAGGTGAAAGGGGCAAATTCAAGTCCAAGTATTGCCGAATGTGCGGGGAAGAATTGAGAATTACCTCCGAAATCAGATTGAAGGGATCCATAGAAGACTCAGATCGGAATTCGGCGACACCCTAGGGTTTCGGATTTTTTCGGACGGGGCAGCTCAGATGAACTGACGAACAGTGTCGACTTGAATGAAGCAAGGAAGGCTGTGGTCAATTTTGGAATAAAATACTTTCATCCCAAAATTGAGGGGGCATGTGTTAACACCAAAATTTGGTAAAGCCCGGATGACAGGTGGGCTAGTGTACAGGCAGTTCGGCAGGGAACCATTCGGCAAGCAACTTATAAATCGGTGACACTGTAGCATTGAAGGTTCTTGCCGCTATTCGGGCCGAGTCGCGTATCTGAAGAAGATTCAAGCGCATGGCTTCGAGAGGTGATTTGGCAAGCTTAAGGACATTGAGGCAAGCTATTCAGGAGAGAGCCTGTGTCATGTAGAACTCCAACAACTCCGAGAAGACTTGGAGAATAATTTATCTTAGCTAGGTCTATTTCCGTTATTGTAATCGTAGTCGGTTAAGACTTGTGTCAAGTCCAGGGTATAAATATAAGACCCATGGCAAGCGTAAGAAGGACATCCAATCAATACAACAACAAATCCGGCCCGCACCAACCTTCGAGTCCAAGTCGCGGTCGCCGATCTCATCGCGGGAGGATACATCGACCCGTCGACCGTAAAGTACCGGCAACCTTACATTATGTTCTAGTATCGTGCGGCGGATTTAGTTCGTGATGTAAGTAGTCTTGTTACCATGCTTAGTATCGTGCGGTGGATTTAGGTTATGGAACAGGGGAGGGTTCTTTGTTAGATCATGAGTCATGCGGCAGCTAAGGTCTAGCTTGGAGCTAGTTATCGGCTTCATTAGATTTGGCGGATCTAGTGAATTCATTAAGTTACCACGTGGTGCATGCTCTTACTTATTTATTTTATTATGATTGCACACACTTTTTGCCCAATTTAGATTGATATGGCTCGGCTTTATCTTTTGTTAGATCTAGTTGTCATCAATGCTTTTGATATTCATCTTATCGTGTCAATAGATCTATTTGCTTATCATAGCCCGAGCATAGATCAATCTAAGTTGTTACATGTTGCGGGTTCGTATACGTTTAGTCATGAGTCGTGCGGCAGGCTAAGGTTTTGCGTGTAAGTTCCTTCTTCATGGACCCTGATTCGGCAAGTTTGCCGAATACAGTTATGCATCTACGTGTATTGTGTGTGTGTAAGTTTACCTATTGTTAGAGTCTAGTCTGGCAAGCCGTATCATGCGGCGGATTAGCTTGTTGCAGTGTATCATGCGGGTGGATTCTTTGTTAGGACTTTAAAAGGGTTTAGGATGGTTAGTCGTGCGGCGGACTAATAGGAATAGATCCCTGTCTTTACCTTAGATTATGCTTACATGTGTACTTTACTGTCTATGCATATACGCCTCAACGAGTAATGAGTATTTGTAGATCTATTTAGATGTATGCGTGCTTTTAGCTTGTCATGGTTAGATTGTATCATGCGGTGGATTGATCTAGTCGTGGGAAGTGGTTTAGAACTGTAGCAAGTCGTATCATGCGGTGGATTAGCTTGCAAGTGTTTAAGCTAGACGGGTTTAGGAAAACTAGACGTGCGGCAGACTAGTTGGGTGAAACCTATGCATGTGTCTTTTAGATTAGATTTATATTTATGATTTACACGCTTTTATATATCATGTTGTCAACTGATTCGATCCATGCAATAGAGCTTTATGATATCATATCTTGATGATCGTTTTACTTGTTCAAACATGTCTTCTTTATGTTCATTCGGCAACTATTATTCTTTCATGTCTTTGCTTACCGAATGCATTCATAACCCTGTTGACAGATAGCTTTCATAGCTATATGTCATTATAACTGGCTTCAAAGCCGTATATGCGGAACTGTCTTGGTCATACCAGGCATGTTCCAGATCTCACGTTTATCTCCTTGTCAATTTACAGGTCAAATTGATTGGCACGCACCGGCTCAAGACACTCGGGCAGTCGAGTAAAGCTAGCTAATCCGGCTTGTCAGTGTGTGAGGCACAAGAGGCACTTTTTGTGTCAACAACAACCTACATCGATCGCTGTAACCCCAAACACAAGTAGACAACACAATCGACCGCACAACTACGATGACGGGTTCATCGAGAGGCGCTTGGGAGCGGCGCCGCCCGACGATCTTTGGGACGTGGTGGATTCGTGGCGCCTCGCCCGCCAAAGCGTGTGCGCGTTCCGAATCAGCCACCACCGGATACGAGGGATCATTATGTACAGTTCTTCACTGTGCGCTATGAGCCTATCCACACGACGGTTACATGTGATGAACAGGTGGTCGCCGATTTCATCGACGAGATCAGGGGCAATCCTAGGTGTATGCGTCGAATGCTGGTTGGCTTGGACATAGAGTGGCGTGAAATCCCCCGACCCTAGTACAGGGGAAAGAAGAAGAAGTACAAGATAGCCTTGCTGCAGTTGTGTGTGGCGAGTCGTTGCCTTGTTTTCCAGGTTCACCGGGCTAGGTGTAAACTACCCGGACGTCTTGAAGGAATTTACGTCTAATGAAGATCACATTTTTGTTGGGGCTCATATTTCAAACGGCGTCAAGCATCTCCGGAAAGACCATGAGTCGGGGTTAGCAACGATCAAGGTGTTGAATTGATTGTGCCCTCATTGAATGTCCCAGAATTTAAAGATGCAATTCCCTCTTGATCGACGGACTTCACTAGAGAACGTCGGAAAGCGGTTCTGCGAGTTGCGGATTTGGAGAAGAACAAGGTCAACCACGACACTTGGGCTCAACGTGATTTGGACGTGGAGCAAAAAGGTATGCAAGCATCGACGCATTCTTGTCATATGAGATTGGCCGTGTGCTTGAGACCAAATACGGTGTCGATTGGCGTAGTAAGTTTCGATCGAGTATACTTTTATATATTTATATGTAATGTCGTTAATAGCTTTTGGTCTATCCCGGATTTGTCGCACTATTTGTAAAAACAAGTTTATATGTAATGTCGTTAATATTGCAACTCTACCTCAGGTCTGATGTAAATACAAGTTTTATTATGTCGATGCATGTCAGATATAAATTCAACCTTTTATATAGCACAGTTTTTCCACATGGATGATTCCATTTTCATTCAGAGTATTAGGCATTACATCAGAAAAGCAAAAGGAAAAAACTAGTTTTTCATGGTGACATTTTGCTTCACCACCTAAAACTTGACTCGTCATAGCAACTGTTGGGCAATTTGGAGTATTAGGCCATTTTCATTCAGAGTATTAGGCTATTTGTTGGGCAATTTGGAAATGTAGAAACCAGAGCAATTTTTGACAAAAAGTTAATGAATAATCCAATTGCAATTTTGTTGGGCAGATAGACCACCTACTCTTGCAAGGCTCGGCGGCTGCTCAAGATGACCCTCGGGAAGAAGAATGAGGAAAGGGGTGCCTCGGAGGTGTGCTCAAGATCGGCGAGAGTCCTGAGCCCTATCTTAGTTGTCTTCTATCTGTTTTTTGTCCGTGTCGGTGTAGTTTTCGGGTTTCGGTCCTTTGGTAGGCTATGGAAGGTAGCGGTGTATTTTGTTTCTTGTCGGGGGCGGTTGAAGTGTGGGATTCTGTTAGCTGATCGTGTTGATCGTGAGCAATCATGCATGGGTTGTTTCAAACTTTGGGTCGAGTTAGTCCTGCGGGGTTCTCATCTTTTGGCGGGAATGATGAGGATAGTTTAGAAGGTTATCGGTTGGGTTAAGTTTTTCGAAACAATCTATACTCTTGTATTTTCGTTCTCATCAATGGAAATGGGGTTACCCGAGTGGAAAAAAAATATACTCAAAGCCCAGATTAGATAAGCAATCTTGCATTTAGGTTTTAACATCCATCACCAAGTGAGGCTTAAGCTCATACATCCATCACCAACCACTTCAAAGATCCTAAACCACTCTGACAAAGCACCAAAGATATATTGTTCGAAAAAGCAAACCAAGACCAAGTTCCCCAGACGGTGGAACGAAAGAGTTGGGGGCCTCAATTAACCCCATCCGAACTCGAACAAAGTCTACTAACAACCAAGAAAACAACCGACCAACTAACAGACCGACCAACGATATATTACATCAAAAGATCAATGCTGAAACTAGGAACAGATCCATCGATCAGACTTCCTCTCCATCTTCAGCCTCGTCTTCGTCGTCTCCGGTTGTCGGTCTTGTTCAGTTCTCAACACTACATTCTAGAAAACCTCTCCGGTTCCTCCCAAATTTCATCACGCAGCCTCTTCATCCTAGCATCAAGATACTTGTCAAACTTCGCTTGATGTAGGTCATGTAGTCATAGAGATCAATCTGTGCGACTTCTACGCTAGAACTTGACAACATCGGTTTCAGCAGATCCATCAGACTCTGAAGAATCATCATCACTTGATGTTTCATAGACTTTCTGTTAGCATAGAACACAGGATATTAGTGAACATACAATACCAAACTTCAGAAATTAAAGTTCAGGGGTAATGGTTATAGGTTTCTTGTGAATTTTAGATATTTGAAGACAGATTCTATTAGTACTGTAAAAATTTAGCAATCTGATTCCCCTATGTGGCATGACTTGCTAAAAGTCAGTGATATATATCACTTGTGTCTCCTTCAAGCTGATGGTAAGTAGATGATTGGAGGGCACGATGGATAAATCTTGTGTTTCTCTAGTGCTGAATATTCGGTTAAGACGGCATGACAATACTAAAGCTAGCAGAAATTAAAGTTCGGGGAATGGTTACGGGTTTCTAGTTATTGATATTTTCAAAGTATAGTTAAAATTAGTTACCAAGCTAGAACATAAGTTTCTGAATTTTTATTTCTAGAAACATCCTATTCATTCAGAAATTAAATAAACCTGAGCACCACAAAGTGAGGATGCTTTGTAATGCACCATAACTCAAAAGGTGATCATATTTCACAAACATTTAGGAGGTTGCTCGTTTTTGCATAAAGAGGGGTCACTAAACACTTAAGAAATAGGAACAAATAATCATCACTAGGAATCTATATATCAGTAATGCAAGTAATCATCACTAGGAATCATATATATCAGTAATGCAAGTCTGGTTCATCAACTAACCATCAGTAGGAATCATATATATTAGTAATGAAATCTCACCTTACGCTTCCTCGCCTTTGTCGAGGAAGGTCCTTTGGCCTCGTTGCCGGCGGGGGTCGACTTCTTCTTGGCCGCCGGAGGCTGCCCGGCTCTCCCCCTTGTCGGCGGCGGCCGTGCAAGGGGTCTTCTTGGCCGCGGATGCCACGAATGCTTTCGTCGCCGCCGCCGCCGCCACCACTGGCCCATCGCCCGCGCCCGAGGGTTTTTTGAGATGGGGATTGTGGGGGCGAGATGGGGAGATGAGGGAAAGGGAAAGAGAGATTGAGATGGGAAGACGAGGGGAAAGGGAATTAGATGGGGAGATGACCAGAAAAAAATGCGGGTGCAGTAAATTTTGATTTTAATTTTTTAATTTGTTATTATCCCTATGTTACTGCAATTATTTTTAATTTTACCTTATTTTTAATTGGTTATCCCTATTTAGTAGTTGGCCATATTTTGAGAACAAAACTTGATTATGAGAAAGTGCTTTGATTCACAATAGCTCATCACATCCAAAACATTGACAAAAATGAACAACAAAGAAATCTTCATAAGCTTAGCGCATATAGATTACTACACAAGGCATATATATGCCCAGATGAGACTAGAGTTCAGTGCCATCATCAAGTTCTTAGCTAGGTCACTAATATATATTTACATTACCAACCAACCAACCAACCATCAACCATCAACCATCGGTGCCATCATCAAGTTTTCAAACTACTAATTCAGTTGAGGTTACAATCTAGCTACCACCAGATTGTAACCTAGGTCCATCAAAATTCATCAAGTTCCATTCACAAGGCTACTACTAGGTCCATCCATCGGTCTGCCGAGGTCCTACTCCACGCTTCTTGAGGTCCTACTCACGCTTCTTGAGGTCCTCGAGCTCCTCCTTCATCGGCGAGATGACAAGTTCCTTCATGCCGACTCCTTTTCCATCTCCACAATCTTAACTCCATTCTACATGACCTTTCGCCCGGGTAATTCAGTTTCTTCCTCAGCTTACGCTCCATCATCATGAGATTCTCACAAAGAAAGACAAGTCTACACATTTTAATCAACTAAAAAGCGATCGATAAGAACAAAGCAAAGCATATCTATGTATGATTCAATCATGATTACATTTGACACAATGGGTTAAACATAAACAGAAAAAAACAGATTGAGAAGCAGGACTTAACATAGACAATAAACACATTAACAGTAGCACAATTATCGGGATTGTTGTGAAATTTGCTAAATTTAACAAATTTGGTTCTTGCATTGAAAATTTGGTCATTCAGCTACCGCATTTCCATAGGCCTATTTGTTTGTTGAATTGCTTGTACAAATTAATTACCAAGGTTTTGACAATAAGATTAGAGACTGTAGCGAGGAAAGTTGATCCATAGTACCTGATCGCATTCATGAAGAATAGGCGCATTCATGAAGAATAGACATATTGTATCAAGTATTTTATCATTAAACATAAGTATATGAAAAATATGAATATTCATGAAGTCAAACATAGACTCAATGATTCACCAATGTGGGCTGATTTACTAAAGATCAAAGAAATTTACTTACATGGTAGAGATATCATTAGTATAAAAGGTGACCTTACCAGATTTTGGTTGGACTCATGGTTATACAATAAGCCTATTCTGTGCTAGTTTTCCTATTTTGTTTAGCTTGACAGATCAAAAAAATGTCACAAGATCTTGAAAGTTAGAAATGGTTTGCGAATTACTTTTAGGAGATGGTTATATCATGAGTTGAATTGTGACTGTAACACCGTGTTTTTGCATCATTTTAAAAATCACTAAAAATTTGAACTTTTCGAATTACAACTAAAACTTGATTTATTTTTTCGCTAAACCGAAACCCTATTTTCGAAAAACCCGCATTCAAACTCTCACCATCTAGAAAATAGGAAACCTTGCTTGTTGCTTGTTGAGCTTTATGGTCGCAAAGGATGCAAGGTAAGTTTTAGATTTATTTATGGAAGCTATTGCATGAGAAATGAATTACGAATTTTTCTCTAGGAATAAAACTCTCAACATGTGCGCTACTATACATATATCAAAAAATAATGTATATGTATACTTTATACACATGAGAAAATGGGGAGTCAATATATTCGGGGCATGAGTGTACACATATGTATATATATATTTCAAGCAAGCACAAATGAATAAATATTCTCAAGGATACAAGCCAAGAGAATATAGACACATGTGCTTGAATAAATAAACCTAAAGATACATATACATATAAGTGTACACATAATAGAGAAAAAGGGATAAGAAAGGGAAAAAGGAAATAGAAAATAGGAGGGCACGCTCGTGGGCTCATTCCTCGCTTATGGCCCGGCTCCTTCACACCTTCTCTTTTTCTAGCCATCGTAGCGGGCCGGCCCGGCTATGAGACCAGGCCACCGAGGCCCGGCCAGCCCGGCCCGGACTCCTCCCCTCACACGCGACGAGCGGGACCCGGGAGGTCAGTTCCGTCTCCCTCCCTGCCGCGTCGTGGACGCGAGGGACACCAGCGGCCCCACTGCCGCGCGTCCCACTATGCCCGGCAGCGTGCGGCGACCTCCCACCCGGCGCCGCCTCCGGCCGACACGCCAAGCAGTCATGTCATCCAGTCATCCTTGACTGTCCTCATTGAAACACACAGTGGGGAGGATGCCCAAGGACAGCCGGCCGCCGGCGATACATGGACAAGATGGGGCGGAGCGACACCGCCGGAGTTGGACTAGGCGCCCGCGCAAGACGACGCACCTTCGCGCCCAGCGCCTGAGCACCGGGTCAATGGGCACAGGGTTGCCGCGGACCGGCGGAGCAAAGCCACCATGACCGCGCCAAATCGCCCGCGTCGACGCTATTGGCGAAGACGAAGGCACAGCGGCCCGGGGACAGTTGGCCCAGATAACACCACACGCCAGAAGGCCCCGTCAAGCGCACGGTGGCGTCGTCAACCTTGGGCGGAGCCCCCGCCGCCATGGCGGATGACAACACGCCCGTGACGACGGGACCGGACGACGGCGGGCTCGAATCACAAAGGGACACGCGTGCGGAGCCGGCATGACTCGGCCAAACTCCGGTGGAGGCGAGCCTTTGCGGCCACGGCCGGGAAAAGATCACGAGCTCGGGAAAATATCTCCCCGGCGAGCTCCCGTGGTCGCGCTATAAATAGCCCTCTCCCGGGAGCCGATCAACCCCGCGCCACGGCTCACAAGCTCCGCCCCGGGCAGGAACGCACCGTGCTCCTCCTCGGTTCCCTTTCCCCTCTCCTCTTTTGCGGGATCCACGTTGCCCCCAAATCGGGATCCGCCGCCGCCGCCGGTGAGGGAACGACGTTCCCGACGATTGAGGCCTCCTCGGGTGTTACTGGTAAGTCCAATAGGTTGCCCACCCCTTCTCCATTCGATTCCTCTTCTTTTCCCATGTTCGGTGCTGTGCAGTCCGACGGCCGAGCGCCGCCGCCATCGAGGACGCCGCGACCGCCGCCGTCGGGAAGGATGACCTCTTCGCCACCGGTGTGCGGCCAGCGTGACCAGGGTGGCGAGGTGGTTCGATAGAGACCCTCGCGGTGAGCTAAGGGCCCGAGGATGGCCAACCCGACCGGATTCGACGGCGCGCCGCTGCTCGGGAACAGTGGACGGCACCGTCCAAGTCGCCCGTTCGCCGCGATAACGGCGTCAAGGCCTCAACCCAGTGAGGGCGACACGTCGCCCCTGTCTCTCTCCGTCCGCAGGCCAACGGGATGACCCCGTTGTACACATGGCGCCACGTGGCAGCCACCGTGGCGTCCACCTGGACCCGTGGCACCCACGTGTATGGCGACTATCCCGTGTACACGCTGTAAAATGCTATGTTCACCCGATGCACGTACGAAGTTTATAAGTAGACTTTCCCATGTCAGAAAAATTCCCAGAAAATTTGTAAATTCATTATTTGATTTATAGAATTTTATCATGTAATTAGTTACAATTTTATTACATGATAAAATTATATTATAATATTACCCTAATGATTTAATTAGGGATCAATATTATAAAATCCGTATCTCATGCAAATTAACTCCGTTTCACGTGAAACGGCTTCCATAATTCATCTAAAATCTAGCTCTATGCATCTAACCCATTGCCACCATAATGTTCTATGTTTGTTTTGTGTGCCATAGTTCAAGCTAGGTTTATCGAAGTACCCGAGGTAGTTTCCGACGACCCGATAGGAGCTTCCGTCCGAGGAAAGCTAGAGACGTTCGACGCCGTGCCGATTCATAAGAACCTCCCAGGCAAGTCCTTACCCCCCCTAATCATGACCCTAATTAAGTAATGATATAATGATGATGATAAGATCTCGAGGTCATTGGCTATTATCGTATGCAATGAAATATGAGATGATGTTGAGCGGATGCTGTGTGATCTTCCGCAATGCTATGTGCTTGGTGTTTATGATGAGCTGAGTGCTCGATATTATTGAGGGGCGAGGTGCCCAGTTTATTGATGAGATATGGAAAGCATACGATAATAGACATGATGCTCACCTGTGATAACCTGACTAGTATAGTGTGGTATGAGCCTGATAACGTAGCTATGGAGCTAAGCCGGATGACGTACTCATCCACGTTATCTACACTCATACGATGATAATTAAGAGTAATATGAGATCGCCTAATGAACCCTAACCAACAAAAGAGGTGGGTGATAGTAATTCATAGTGAGATGGATTACTACGGGAATCGCCGTGGAGGGATTCCTGCGGAGAGATACTCGCCTCCCTAAGGACCGGTTCATAGACCTTCTACCTAGTGCGATATTTTGTACAACCACACGTCGGGATGGGGCGACCTGATCTCACACCCCGTTAGGTCGAGGTATATCGTATGCCTAGGTGGCGTGCAGAGGCGGAAGGACTATCGGGAGCAGACATGGGGAAAGTGGCCCCATGGTCCGGTTGGCGTGGTTGCTATGTGATCCTCCATGTTAAAAAATTGAGCTATTGATTATGGGGAAAGTGGCCCCAATGTTTTATAAATTGATGAATGGGGAAAGTGGCCCCAATGTTTTATTGAATGGGGAAAGTGGCCGCAGGGGAAAGTGGCCCCAACTTCCAACCCCCGAGAATACTTCGGTAGAAGATATACTAACACCTAGGTTGGCTGCCAAGCGGGTACGGGATCTTGTTAGGCCTGTCGGGACCAAACCGGATGGGAACGACTGTGCCTATCGTGTGGGGAAATTTGTACAACCTCTGCAGAGTTACTAAATCTATTCGAATAGCCACGTCCTTGGAATGGGCGGATGCTAGGCCTGAACATCTATGATTAGAATATACACTTTGGTGATGACTAGCCTGTGGTGCCATGACAGTGATGATATGATACAACCCGGGAACTAGCGAGAGCAGTTTTAGAGACTCTGCTAGGGCCCAAACCCTTAATAAATACATCCGCCTGGTTTGGACTTGCTGAGTACGTTTGTACTCACCCCTCTATTTTTACAGATATCGGCACATGTGAAGGTAAGATCGACGACAAGGTAGAGGACCAGCGTATCGTAGGAGTCCGCAAGGTGTTTGCTTAGGAGAAGGACGTTGAAGCCCAGAATTCATCCATGCACAAGTTTGCCTGTGGAGCACGGGGCAGTGTCATAGTTAATCCACCGCTTCTCAGTTGGCCAACTCTGATATTGTAACCCGGCTTGGTGACCCCTCATCGCCACTGTATGCCCCTTCCATCCTATATTTACAAAGCTCGGATTATTATTATTTCTGTCTACCATTATCTGTGACTAATAGACGTGTTTGTGGCGTGATCCTGGCGTAAACACGTGTGATTAACGACCCATTAAAAGTGGGGCGTGACAGTGACTGTGAAAAAAAACTACCGCATTTCCAAAAAAACACCCCACCCAAGAAAACCCTAATCTCACCTCGTCGGTGTGGTCCTCCAGCGAGTCGAGTTGGAGAGTGTGGCGGCCTTGGCCGGGCTTAGGGGGCGAGTTCCCAGCCACGCGCCACCGCCGATGAGCTAGTGTGTGATGCTCGGCAATAACTTGGCATTTCTTGGTGCGGCGACCCCCGACTGTATGATTTGCCGACCTGCCCGCGTCCCGGGACTCAAGCCCCGGCGAGGTCGAGGGGCCGGCCACGGCAGCGGCTGCGTGCTCCCCCTTGCGGACCTTCATCGCCTTCGGTGCGGAGAACTTGCCATGCGAGTCGCGCTCTGGAGGGTCGCGGCGTACCGGCGGGCGGGATTCTTCAACCCCTGCCTTAGTCATGGCTGCAATGGGGCGGAGGCGTTCCGCGGAAAAACCCCCCGTTGAGGCGGTGGAAGCGGATGAGTGAGGGGGGGATGAGATGTGGATGCTTGGTGAGTAAACGAGGTGGGTTCGAGAGGGTATTTATAGGTCGTTTTGCGATATAACTCCTTAAATAAAATCGTTCACGCTTACAATAGAAAAACACATGGTTAGCATAATGGTAAGACTCCACAGGTTTTTAAGATGAGGTGCTAGGTTCAAATCCTAGGTGCCATTTTTTTCTTATTCAACATTTTTTTTTTTTGCTTCCTTCCTTTTTAAAATACCTTAATGAAGGTAACAAAATCTAAAAATTTGGTGGGACACCTCCTTTGTCTGTAGCTTGTTGACAAAAAAATTTGAATCGATTCAAAGAAAGTGTTCTTTGCACATCCTCACAATGGTCCACATTTCTCACACATGTTCTAGTCACTAGGTGAGAGATGCCCATGGTAGTTTGAAGCTGTGTAGTACCACTTTCTCGAAATCATCTCAAAACTTTTTTGGGGTGTCTATGGAAGCAAACTATGGTGTTGTAGTGCATTTTTGCAATTTTTAGCTTTATTTTGGTATTTTAACATTTTTTCTTGAGTAAATCAACAAATAATCACAATAATAGGTAAACTTGTTCTAAAAATTACACAAATGCACATAGCATCATAGTTTGGATCCATGAACACCCCCAAAAAAGTTTGAGATGATTCAAAGAAAGTGGAACTATACATCCCACACAAGCTTCAACATCCGTCACCTAGTGACTAGGACATGCGTTAGAGATGTGTGCCTTTGAGAGGATGCACATCACGACTTTCTCTCGAATCAACTTAATTTTTTTTTTGTCAACATGGTACACCAAAAGAATGTGTCCATGCAAGTTTTTAGATTTTTTTAGCTTTATTTTGGTATTTTACCATTTTTCTTGAGTAAATCAACAAATAATCACAGTAATAGGTAAACTTGTTCTGAAAATTACACAAATGCACATAACATCATAGTTTGGCTCCATGAACACCCAAATTAATTTGAGATGATTCATAGAAAGTGGAACTATACATCCCACACAAGCTTGAACATGTGTCACCTAGTGACTAGGAAATGTGTTAGAGATGTGTGCCTTTGAGAGGATGCGCATCACAACTTTCTCTGAATCAACTCAAATTTTTTTGTCAACATGGTACACCAAAAGAATGTGTCCATGCAAGTTTTAAGATTTTTTAGCTTTATTTTGGTATTTTAACATTTTTCTTGATAAATCAACAAATAATCACAGTAATAGGTAAACTTGTTGAAAATTACACAAATGCACATAACATCATAGTTTGGCTCCATGAACACCCCAAAAAGGTTTGAGATGATTCAGAGAAATTGTGTAATTATGCTAAGGAAGGGGGCTGTGCCACTAGATATTAACAAAAAAAAATGACATGCAAACAGATTCATAATTGCAAAAGCTAACTTCATATATATAATAGTCTGAAAGTCACATAAAACCAGATGAGACTTAATTGTTCTCCTTCCACCACGCACAACCATATTTATAACTTACAAGCACAATCAAACGGGGAGATAATTATAGATAGAGTCCAAATTTTGGACACCTCGTCCACCAAGTTCTAGGGAGATACTCCTCTTGACTCCTCAATCTACGCCTTCAACTCCGCAATCTCCGCCTTCAACTTCGAATGATCTTGTCATTCTTGTTGTCCGTACCTTGCGGGAGGAGGACATTGATTCTAGTGTTGATGTCGACAATTCCGCCTTGGTCACCTGTCGGACACCTCTTCATTCTTACGGGACACCTCGTGCGGTTTCGGCCACCTTCACCGATAATTCTTCCTTTAGCTTACGCACCTCGGTTTTGGCATAGGTGCAGTGAATGCAACTCTGCAGAAATATATAAATAGTTAAACACATACCCAAAATTACTAAGAGTGCAAACTTGGTAAATGTAGTGGCAGAATGTTCAAATATAAGTTCTTTTGATCATATACTTGAAATAGACACATACCGAGAAATGTTCAAATATAAGTTGCTAACTTCGGTGTCACTTGCATCCAAACAACATATGGAAAAAATAAATGCATGTGTGCGCAATTTGTTTTCTAATCGCACTTTCTGTTTTCGCTGTCCCGCGACGTGGTGTTAATTGCTGCATACTTTCGAATGGTGTGTTGAATTTGTTATGTTTAATTCAATGGCTATGAAGGCTAGTATCGAGTATAGATGAATATATGGTGACGACCTTACATTTGCTTGAGAATGGTTTTTGTATGCAAGAAAAAACTGTTTTGGTCCTTCAAAGAATTTTTTAATTTAATATAAATTGTTGGTGAACGAATACTTTGGTAGATGGTTGCAAGAGTGAGAGGCATGGGAACACGCGCCAATAACTACACGTTTAGTAGTGGGTTTTTGACGTGGGCGGGGTACTCGAGCGACCCCACTTCCCGAGTAGTCTTCCATCTTCTTCCTCTATATATCTCACCAAGGAACCTTTTGCACTTACGCCCACTCACTGCATTTTCTTTTGATCGATCCTTCTTGATCTCACCAAGCAACCGCATCCATGGAAGACAAAGGCAAGCGCGAAGTAGAGGACCAGGGCGATCCACGGCGTGATGTCAAGAAGCACCGGGGAGATGAGTATGTTACGAACTGTTTTCTCAGATCCACTCCTCCTTGCGGATGGTTTGTTTGTCATTTCGATGTAGTGCAAGTGTTTTGTGATCCCTTTTTTGGATCTTTGGATGTTTGAATGTAAAATGGGTCGTTATCTTTGGATCTTTGGATGATCTACAAATGTTTTCTATTTCCGTTCTCTCGATAATGGAAATGGGTTAACCCTGGTTGGGGAAAGAAATCTACTCATCCTTCTTTAATCTGTAACCTTGACATGAATTGCTCATTTTTGTTACGAAGGTCTTGAATCCGTTGGCGATGATGTCTACACGGATCCGATGAAGATGAAGGAGGCGCCGCAAGAGGGGCGTGTGGACCACAAGTACACCAGCGTCATCTTGACGAGAAGGCGATCAAGCACGGCTTTGCCGAGTCCCGCCGCAGCTTGATATGTTACCCATGACTTTGCTACGAACACTATGTTTCAATCTTCTTGCGTTACACATGCTTTATTTATTTGTACAATTTTGAATGATTTTGTGAAATTGTGTGTAGATGGATAATTGTAATTTCGGGATGTGAATGACACATAGGAATGAGCTAGAGATTTTTTCATGGATATATGGTATTTTTTTTTTACTTGCACGATGATTTGTTTTTTCTTATGATTATCCGCTGAAATTATTTAGGGACGGTAGGACGTCTAGCACAACTCCTTGAAGCCGTACGACGATTCATGAAAGCGAAACATCGTCCACGTGGGAGCGCTCAACCGGAAGGCGAGGATCAAGCATGCTTTTCGCCCGTTTGGTTGAGGCCGTCGAGGAGACTAAGGAGACCAAGTAGATTTGATCTATGTCACATGTATCTTTTTGTTTCATGTTGTAATTTGGGATGTGTAACAATTCTTTGGTCAGTGGTTAGTTGTCAAACAATTGGTTGTTACATTGGCGTGCTTGTTTAATTAAACCTACTTTTGTTGGTGTTTATATAATGGGTCCTTTTATTTTGTTTGAATTTGAGAGATTTTTTTGAAAGTGGGAAACTGTGGAAATTGAGGATTATTGCGAGTTTAATGCACCATTGAAAAGAAGATGTTCTAATTTGGGTTATTAGTTTGATCCCGGAGGTGATCAACCACAAACAAAATGTGACAAACAAGCCCAAACATGAAACAAAATACTTTGCTATATCGATCACTAAATTGCAATCAGCAAATTCAATCAATTAAATTTGTACTATACTGATCACTAAGAACTTGCTATTGGTTCTACGTGCTTTGTGAGTTCATGCGTGATCAAACACAAGCAAGGTGCCTAGCACCAAAAACCCTACGGTGAACTCAAAAACCCCACCCAATAAACCCTAGCCTCACACGGGGGTTGTGCGCCGAGGTCGAAAGCGGCGGCAGGTCGTCGGTTGATGGCCCCTCGAGCGAAGCACCATTGCGTGCGCACTAGCGGCGGGGAGCCATGGCGAGCGAGCCACCATCTCAAACCCAGTGGGACATCCGGAATGTGGATGCGCCGTCGCCGCAAGCGCCGATCTTTGGCCCCTGGAAGGACCAGCCGGAGGAGGAGGGGCGCCCGGTCTTGGCGGCAACGGTGGAGCCACCTCGTGGTCGTCGTCGCTGTCACGGAGCCACCTCCTGGGGTCTTCTTGTCGCTTACGTTTATGCGGCGGATCGGGGCGAGGATTCTTCATCCCCATGAGAGCGTGGCCCGGGCGTCCTCGCGGCGGAGGAAGGCGTGGCGGCGGTTGTATTGGCGGCGGTGGAGGAGTAGGAGCCTGGGAAAGGAGAAATGAAATGAGGCCGGGGTTTAGATCGTTTTTTGGTTTTCTAACATTTATGTATTTTTCCTTTCCCTATTTTTTTTTGCCACTTTTTGTGTGTGACCATGGCATTGTAATTTATATTTGTTTTTGTCAACATTTGTCCATCACCACTTTCTCTGAATTAGATCAAATTTTTTTGTCAACATGGTACACCAAAAGGAGGTGTCCTTGTAATTTTTTAGATATTTTTAAACTACATTTGGGTATTTTGACATTTTTATTGAACAAATCAACAAATAATCATAATAATAGGTACACTTGGTCTAAAAATTACAAAAATACACACAACATCATAGGTTGGCTCCATAGACACCCCAAAAAGTTTGAGAAGATTTCGAGAAAAGCGGTACTACACATCTCACACTATCATGAGCATCTCTCACCTAGTTACTAGAACATGTGTGAGAGATGTGGGCCATTGTGAGGATGTGCAACAATACTTTTCTCAGAATCGACTCAAATTTTTTTTATCGACATGCTACACCAAATGCAGGTGCCCATGCAAATTTTTAGACTTTTTACCTTCATTTTGGTATTTTAACATTTTTTTCTTGAGTGAATCAACAAATAATCACAATAATAAGTAAACTTGGTCTAAAAATTGCACAAATGCACACAACACCGTAGGTTGGTTCCATAGACACCCCCAAAAAGTTTGAGATGATTCGGAGAAAGTCGTACTACACATCTCACACTAGCATGAGCATCTCTCACCTAGTGACTAGAACATGTGTGAGAGATGTGGGCCATTGTGAGGATGTGCAACAACACTTTCTCGGAATCAACTCAAATTTTTTGTCAACATGCTACACCAAAAGGAGGTGCCCATGCAAAATTTTAGTTTTTTTACCTTGAATTTGGTCTTTTAACATTTTTCTTGAGTAAATCAACAAATAATCACCAATATAGGTAAACTTGGTCTAAAAATTGCACAAATGCACACAACACCATAGGTTGGCTCCATAGACACCCCAAAAAGTTTGAGATGATTTTGAGAAAGTGTTACTACATATTTCAAACTAGCATGAGCATCTCTCACCTAGTGACTAGAACATGTGAGAGAGATGTGGGCCATTGTGAGGATGTGCAACAACACTTTCTCGAGAATCGACTCAAATTTTTTTGTCTACATGGTACACCAAAAGGAGGTGTCCATTCAAATTTTTAGATTTTTTTACCTTGATTTTGGTATTTTAACATTTTTTCTTGAGTAAATCAACAAATAATCACAATAATAGGTAAACTTGGTCTAAAAATTGCACAAATGCACACAACATCATAGGTTGGCTCCATAGACATCCCAAAAAGTTTGAGATAATTTTGAGAAAGTGTTACTACACATTTCAAACTAGCTTGAGCATCTCTCACCTAGTGACTAGAACATGTGAGAGAGATGTGGGCTATTGTGAGGATGTGCAACAACACTTTCTCAGAATTGACTCAAATTTTTTTGTCAATATGCTACACCAAAAGGAGGCGTCCATGCAAATTTTTAGATTTTTTACCTTGATTTTGGTATTTTAACATTTTTTTCTTGAGTAAACAAACAAATAATCACAAAAATAGGTAAACATGGTGTGTAATTATGGATGTTTGTGAGCATATGAATCACAACTTTCTTGGAATCAGTTGAATTTTTTTAATAATGTTAAGAACCAAAATGAAGTGTCCTTGCCGTTTTTGATTTTTCTAGGTACTTTAGGGTATTTTAACATTTATTTGTGAGTAAATCAAGAAATAATTACATTAAAAGAAAAAATTGCACAAATGAAGTGTCCTTGCCACCACAAGATCTCATTCCCCATCTCATCCGGACTCTGCCGCCACCGTGTCCCGCCGCCGACGTCCACCTTGCTTGCCGCCGTGTCATGACTAAGGGCCGAGCCGCGACCGCGACGGGCATGTCTCTCCCCGGGCGATCAAGGTGAGGGGTGCCAAGTCCACGCCGACCAAGTTCCCCGCCACACCCCGCATCATCCTCGAGGTGAGATTAGGGGTTTGTTTATTGTTTTGATTCAACTTTGGTGATTGGATTAGGGTTTCTTCATTGTTACGATTCAACTTTGGTGATTGGATTATGGTTTGTTCTTCAAAGAATGCTTTGGTCATCTATCATTTGGCTTAGTACTTTCATTAGATTGTTTTTCTATATTGTTAATTTCCTCGTTGGTCAATCCTCATCCAATGATTTCCTCGTCGGGCAATTTAGTATCACATTTGTGAATTGATTTGTCAATGATAGGGGATTCTCGAAATGCATGGTAGTGAGATAAAAGGTCACAAATCTTGAATTACCACTCGTAGTGATAAACGGAATGCTTCCACATATAAAGATCCTGTGTGGCATGTCTACCTCCTGAAGATGGTTTGTGGCATAGGACATGCATGAGATGGTTTGTGGCACCCTGGACTATGGTTGATGGTAGTACTTGTGATGTACCGATGGCGTGAACACTTGATGCATTTGTCTTTCTATTTCTCGAGTTGGTATACTCATGATGCACTGTCAATTTTTGTCCGAGTTGGTATACTCATGATGCAACTGTTATCTTGTCTTGCTTTGGCCTATGATGTTTTCTGAACATGTCTGAGGTGCTGATCTTTTCTTTCGCCATGAAACTCAGCCTAGTGGGGTCAGTAAATAGTTTGTGTTCCTGCTCCAACCAGGCTGTGTTGATGGAGAAAGCAAGCACTTTACCATCTATGAGGCAATGTTCTGCTGATCCCACTATCTGATCGCCTAATCGAGGTTTTTTGTTTCTTACTCCTTTCCTGTCTCCTACTTTGTCCTGTGATGCAATATTTGTAATCTGAGGTGGCAGTTTGTTGCTTACTTATTGATGTTGTTTCATGGTAGTCATCAAGCCATGGCTCACGCCCATTCCCAAGCAACCGAATGGTCCCGCCATTCTCGGATGGTTGGGATTGGGCGTAGCCATGACTCCATGCCTACTATGAGCTTGAGAGTTGGTTGTTTATGCCACCGAGGAGGATATTAGAGAAACAAATCTCGATCTTTGAGTCCTTTTGATTTCCTAAACCCTATTGCCGATGATGACATTTGTGGCAGCCTCATTGAAACTTAATGAGCTGAACATTGTGGTGATCATGTTGGTTTGTTCTCATTTTGATGCTACAATTATGTACATTCAAATTTCAGATTCAAGCATAACAAATAGGAAATGCTTTGAAGAAAATGGATGCTCGGAGAAGAAGATGCATGAGCCCGTCGACGAGGGGTCGTCAACTAATGACATGGTGGGATTAGGCTGTCCTATCTTAATCTTATCTTTATTATCGAAACTTTACTACATTCAAATGGAACTGACATTTGCCTTCATATTTGAGAATGCCATTTCTTTGAAGATGAACAAGATGGAGAAACGGGTTGATGAAGCATGTGAATGAGACCTCGACCGGTCGCGTTGCCAACCCTGGTGAAACTTCGGAGTTTGGACAACAAGTTGGAGGACAAAGTCTTTGCGGTGGGTTCACGGATGCGGAAGAAGATGGATGATCTACGTAACGGTTTGAGGAGAAAGTCCAAGAGAACGAGGGAAATGAAGGCTCGCCTAGTCAACCTCGGAAGACATGTTCTTCAAGAATGCTATCTTATTGGCGTAAGATTGGAAGGCGAAGAACCAAGTCATCCCACAACTGCGAGGAGCACCGAAGAAATTGAAGGAGAAGAACTAAGGATCCGGAAGGCGCTATGAAGCACCTAGATGGCTTTTGTTTGGTTTTTACGGATGTACCAGTAAATATGGTGTGCTGTTATATAGTCTTTTAGGTTACGGTGATGCATGTATGAACTTAGGATATGGTGTCGGATGTAGGAACTTAAGTCTCACTTGAAGTTGGATGTAAGAACCTAATAACTTGATATCTAATCAGAATTATGGCTTGTGTCATAGCGACCATAATGCTTATCTAATCGAGAATGGAGCCATAATGCTTATGTAATGAGAATTATGTCTTGTGCCATAACTTAGGATATGGCTTTTGTTCGGAATGCTTATCTAATCTGCGCCTTGTCTCATAGCGAAACGATGTTTTGGTTTGTTTCGGTGATTTATTGCTTATCTAATCGAAGGCGCTTGCAAAAATCGCGATCCGATGTTGGCAGTTCAAGAGACTATTCAGATCTCGCCACAAAAACAAAAAAATTGAAAATTAAAACTTCCCAAATTTGAAAGTGGCGCCATATTACCACCTAAAACAAAATATAAGCACTAATCTAATGCAAACATCTAAATAGCACAATGGTAACACTCTCTAAGATTGAGTCGCAGGTGCCAAGTTCAAACCCCTAAGGATCTTATTTGTTTTGGTATAATCAACATTTATGTTCTTTTTCATTCTTTTGCTTTCTCTATTTTATTTTCTTTTTTTAAAAAACTTTTTGTGTGTGAGCATGGCATATTTTGGCTCCCAAAACACAACAAAATAGTTTGAGATTATTTTGAAAGTGGTACTACACATCTCACACTATCATGAGCATATCTCACCTAGCTACTAAAACATGTGTGAGAGATGTAGGCCATTGTGAGGATGTGCAACAATACTTTCTCAGAATCGTCTCAAATTTTTTTGTCAACATGCTACTCCAAAAGGAGGTGTCAATGCAAAGTTTTAGATTATTTAGCTTTATTTTGGTATTTTAACATTTTTTCTTGACTAAATCAACAAATAATCACAATAATAGGTAAACTTGGTCTAAAAATTGCACAAATGCACACAACATCATAGGTTGGCTCTATAGACACCCCAAAAGAGTTTGAGATGATTTCGAGAAAGTGGTACTACACATCTCACACTATCATGAGCATCTCTCACCTAGTGACTAGAACATGTGTGAGAGATGTAGGCCATTGTGAGGATGTGCAACAACACTTTCTTAGAATCGACTCAATTTTTTTGTCAACATGCTACACCAAAAGGAGGTGTGAATGCAAAGTTTTAGATTTTTTAGCTATATTTTGGTATTTTATCATTTTTTCTTGACTAAATCAACAAATAATCACAATAATAGGTAATCTTGGTCTAAAAATTGCACAAATGCACACAACATCATAGGTTGGCTCTATAGACACCCCAAAAAATTTTGAGATGATTTTGAGAAAGTGGTACTACACATCTCACACTATCATGAGCATCTCTCACCTAGGTACTAGAACATGTGTGAGACATGTAGGCCATTGTGAGGATATGCAACAACACTTTTCGGAATCGACTCAATTTTTTTTTGTCAACATGCTACACCAAAAGGAGGTGTCAATGCAAAGTTTTAGATTTTTGTAGCTTTATTTTGGTATTTTAACATTTTTCTTGAGTAAATTAACAAATAATCACCAAAATAGGTAAACTTGGCCTGGCTTTTTTTTTTTTATTTTGACAAAAGCCCTACTGCGCAAGTTCCCCTCAAAACCGACGCCGCCTACCCTAATCTATCATTCCCCACTCTCGAAACCGCCACCGCCTCCCCTAATCCCTCTTCACATTCCGCCAAGCAGACGCCGACCCCGCCATAAACCGACCTCGCCGGCCCGAGAAGATGGTGAAGGACCAAGCCCGGGGCCACGGCGACGGGCGGCAGGTCCAGTCCGGCATAGGGGGCAGCGGCGGCGCCGGGCCGGGCCGTTGAAGAAGTTGAAGGCTCTCCCAGGCTCCCCGCCGCCGCCCATCCCGCCGCTCCCAAGACCTCGTCGGTGACCCACGTGAGAATCCGCCCCCAACACCTTGTTCATACAATGACTGTTCATACTTTTTGCAAGATTTTTTGATAGTTTATGCTTAGCCCTATTCATACATTCACTGTGGGATTTAGAGGTGGTAAAATTAGGTAGGTAGATCTATTTAGAGGTGATACATCTATTTAGAGGTCGATATGCTTTCATGCTTTGATGATACATCTAAGTAGTGTACAGATTTTGAATGCATTTTGACAGAAATTTGACAGGAGGCTATAATTGTTTGGTATTTAAACTGAATTTATACTTGAATTTTGAAAGAATTTTTACATAAGGCAATAATTGTTTGGTATGTATTGACATAAGTGAAACTAGCTGCGGACGTGATTGCACCGCCCCGCCCCAAGACGTTAGTTTATATGGATTGGCGCTTTTCGAATCGTAGTTTATTACTTGATCATTGTTTCATGGGCGGTTGACTACTCTTTTGTGCCATCTGTTTGTTATCGAAGATGCTCCAAAAATACACTAGAGACAACCTTTTTAACTATTTAAATCTCCACCTGCTAGGAATGGACTCAAATTTGTTCATTTTGTTCTCAAATACTTTTTTCTGTCAATATCACAAGGTGTGAAAAAGTGAGAAAGGGTTTTGAAAGATCTAAAGTAAAGGAAAAGATAAATCTGTTAAATCCTACATCACGAAACTGTTTTTTTTTTTTTTTTTTTTTGCAACAAATGTGCCAATAAGAGAAAAGGTTATATGGCTAATGAAAATGAGGTTGTAATTGCAGATGTGGAGTACATTGATTTTATAAACCGTGCGCATAAAGACAAGACATTGTAATTAAAGTAAATAAGTAATTACCTTAAGGTTGGGAGACTGAGAGTGGAGGATGACCGATGCGGTGAATGCCGTCGGCGACTCGAGATGGGCTTCAAATGTTATACTCCTACTTCTTATATGCAGCTTGTTGGTGCCACGAGCTTCTACTACTGCAGGCGTTTCAGTGTGCAGTGGGCACATGCGCTTTGCCGCTTTTCTTTTCACTACTACAATGACCAACTATAGGGGCGCTCCGGATGCTCATTAGGGACGGTTTTGGAGCCGCCCCTAACTATGCGCTCCTAATGTGCTTCCACTTTAGGGGCGGTTCCTCAACCGCCCCTAATGAGGCCACATCGAGGGCGGCTCGTGTACCGGCCGCTCCTAATATGAATCCCAGATTTCGCATTTTTAAAATTCAAAAAAAAATAGCAAAAGATTTTTTAATCGGGGTAGGACCCCACCGGCCCGACCACTCATATCCCCTACACATGGTGATTTTTTAATCGGGGTAGGACCCTACCGGCCAGCCAAGATTCGAACTCGCGACCTTGAGCTCACGCGCGACCCTCCCCTCCACAAGCGCTACACACTTGCATGTGTCCATATCCCGTTCGCGTCCATATATTATACAAATCCTAGTGTAAATTGACTATTTGAGGCCCTAAACGGATTCAAACTAAAAAGTGGTCAACTATAAAGTTTCATAACTTTTCGAGATCTACATTTCATATTTAGGAAGTTTTTCCGTCCGAGGTCGCTTTTTCTTAAATTTAAATTTCAAATTTGAGACATTTGAACACAGCCTTTTACATGACTAGATGATTTCAAATTAAAAGTGGTCAACTACAAAGTTTCATAACTTTTCGAGATCTACAATTGTTATTTAGGAAGTTTTTCCATCCGAGGTCGTTTGAAAAATTCAAATTTTAAAATTTACACATTCAAACCCACTTTTTGAGGCATCAAATAAATGCAAATGAAAAAGTGGTCAACAACAACGATTCATAACTTTTCAAGATCTACAATTGTTATTTAGGAAGTTTTTCCATATAAGGCCGTTTATTTAAATTTTAATTTTTAGTGCCTCATTTTAAAATTCGCAACCTGATTTGTAGGGGCGCCTCAATATAGAGCCGCCCTATTGTGGACCACGAGGGGCGGCGGGGTGATTGAACCGCCCATGACACTACAAGAAATCTGTTAATCCGTGGACGGATTTCTCGTGACGGATTTCTGATCGTCACCGATAGACATAACTGTGAGGATATTTTGTTTTCCGTCACAATTGAGCCTAGTGGACATTCACAACCCGCTAACTCGTGGACGGTTTTATCAGACCGTCACAATGTATGATTTGAAATTTGTCATACTTAGTTAGCCCAAAACAATAGGCATGCTATAACTGTTAGGGTAAAGAAAAATAAAATATATGATTGCAAGAAGAATCAAACCCAAAAGCCGGTTTGTTGAATTATTTGAAACAAACAACTTTTATTACTTTGTTGCATGTATATGGTGCATATGGTAAAACTAAAAATATTTTGCAGGTATATGGTGCGGAAGGGAGAAAATGTTTGGGGAAAAAAATTGCATCACATAGGACTTGACCCATCACCTGCTATATTTGGCTCGATGTGCCATTTTTTTTTGCTTATTTTCTTCTCGTACTATGTGCCATATTTTTTTTTTTTGCAACTGTGTGAATTAGAAGTATATATATTACTCAAGAAAGCAAATGGGTAATTACCTGAAGTTGAGTGAGTCAGTGCAGTGGAGGCAGACCGATGCAGCTGAACATATAGGCTTCAAATGTTATACTTCTCTTATGAAGCTAGTTGGTGCCACGACCGAGCTAGGCATATAGGCTTATACTACTCCAGGCTTTATCTCTTCTTTTCCTTTGGTGCATTATGTATATATATACTCCCTCCAAATCTCCATATTGTAAAAGTCGTTTAGGACATCAACCTGGTCTCCAAAACATAACTTTGATCTCTTGTTATGATAAAAATATTTATGGAAATATGATATATGTATACTTTTATGAAAGTGTTTTTTTAAGACAAATCTATTCATCTAATTTTCACATTTACAAACTCAACAACTTAAAAATTATTGATGATTTATATTTCCAATGTTTGACCGAAACCTTGTACAAAACGACTTTCTTTACCAGTACGGAGGGAGTATGACTGATGCAGTTTCCCTTGCCGCATGATATTAATTTATTTGGTTTATTTTTCTTTCCCATCAGGTATTAGGAAATTAAAATAATATTTCTTCTAGCTACATTTTACAAATTCCATCGTACTTCCTGTTTAGATGTTGACACCGAAATTGGCTTGGGCTAAGGCACGGTCAATTTTATGAGGGTCAAGAAAGTCAAAGAGGTCAAAAAGTCAAGAAATCTAATGAAAAAGACGGCGAAGTCGCGGCGTGTGACAAGCGCCGGGCGCTGGGACTGGCGCGAGCCGCGTCCCGACGCGGAATGCGGGGACGGTCCGGGCGATGCGAAGTTGAGAACGTGAACGCGCGTCGGACGCCGACATCAGCGCGTCCGCGGTTCAGATCGAAGGCGTCGGGCGGGCCCTTGAATTACAAGGCCTACTAGATCGCGCCCGGTGGGGGCGCTGGGACGCGTGCTTGGCATCCGGGCGCAGCGTCCGGGCGATGGCCCAAATTGCAGCCCTCTTCGATCGTGTCCGGCGTGGGCCGGACGTCTGGCGCTCGTATTTCGGGCATCAGGCGCCTATTCGGGGCGACGCGGATTCCAAACCGGTTCGATTTTAGATCGGTTTTGGAAAGTCCTTGTGACTGGAAACGCATCTAAGGCGGTTCCTAAGGGGATAAGACCACCCCCCTCTCGTATAATAAGAGGTTCATGGCCGATTTGATCCCATCTACATCCAATCGTCATATCAAACCATAAAACTCCTTTTACCTCTTCCAAACCCTAACTCTGCTGTCCGGCGTTCTTCTCGACGAATTTCGCGGGCATTCTAGGTGGCCTTGCCGACCCTCACATGCGTTCTCCCGACGGATCCTTTTTGGAGTGCGTTTCGAGGTAAGTTTCTCGGCCGAGATCGGGCTCTACATCGACCTAACCGTTCTCTAGATCGGTTTCATCGGTCAAGTTGCGATCCTTGCCACTTTTACAAATTGTTTGCAACCTCGTGGGCGTCTAAAGCCCTCCCGTGTGTTGGTGCCCTAATCCGCCACTACTACAATATTGATTTTACGAGACACTTACCGCCACGGTTAATGCCCCAATTTACCATGGCGGTTTTTTCATTAACCGCGGGCGGTTATAATAACCGTCATGGTAAATTGATTAACCATGTCGGTTTTTTTATAAAAACCGCCCCGGTAAATGAAGCCCAGCCTAAGAGCCGAAGAGGCCCAACCCGAAAAAGCCCAATTCCGGTCTCTCATATATATAAGGAGAGCTAGGGTTTCACACTTCTCATTTTTCCCTTGTTCTCGGCCGACACTTCATTCATTTTCCCCATCCACCGATGCCCGCGCTACCTTCCCCTCCCTTCCGCGCCTCCCGGGGCCGACACTCCCTCCCCTCCCCTCCATGGCGGCGGTGTGCTCCAGATGGTCTCAAGGGCGCCCAGACGGCAAGACGACGGCGGGCTCCCGCCCTCCACGGGCTCCCCTTCTTCAGCAGACGGCGGCGGCGGAGGCCTCGAAAGCACGGCGCTGTCGAGCCCTCCACCTCGCTCCTCCACCGACGCTGTCCACACCGAGCCCCCACCGACGACCAAAGCGAGGGCGCGGGTGCGAGTCCCGGGCGAGCGCAGCGGGCGCGGGCGGTGGGATCCGCCGCCGGTGCGCGGATCCGGCCGCAGCGACGGGATTCGCCAACGGCCGGGCGGGAGCGTGTAGCGCGCCTGGCGAGGCCGGGCGGCTAGCCGGAGTAGCAAAGGTCGGGCGAGGATGGCGGCGAGCTGAGCAAAGAAGACCGCACACGAAACTCTGCCGGGCCCTAAGGCCCGGATATAGGCCCGTTAGGGTTTCAAATTGATTTTCATTTTTTTTTTTATTTTTCTTATTTATTAATGGTGGGGGTTTTTGGGGCCCAAAAACCGCCACGGTTAATCATCCGATTAACCGTGACCTTCCTTTTCGTGGCGGTTTAAAAACCGCCACTTAAAAATCGAAAAAACCGCCACGGAAAATCGAGTAGGTAGTAGTGTGGCGTCAACATTAGAATTATTAATTAGGGAATCCTGAGGAAACATTTTGCTTCTTAGTATATTAGCATTACATTGCTTGTTGAGCGAGGCTCCTCTTCATGCTAGTCTTTATATATTATTATCATCGCTCTTTATAAAAGTAGAAAAAAGATGAGAAGAAATAAAGCAAGAGATTGAGCTGGGGCATTTCAAAGATCCACGACGCCAACAGAGCACAATGATTGGATGGCACCTGGCAACAACCTCTTTGGCAAAACAAAGCTCGGCCTGCAGCTGGCCTCCTCTACTACTGCAGGCGCTTCAGAGTGCACATGCTAGCTAGCTTTTACCGCCTGTATGTTCTTAGTATAGTATTAGCATTACATTGCTTGTTGAGCGAGGCTCCTCTGTATGCTAGTCTTTATATATAATTATCATCTTTATAAAAGTAGAAAAAGAGAATAAAGCAAGAGATTGAGCAGGGGCATTTCAAAGATGCACGACGCCAACAGACCACAATGATTGGATTCTATGGCACCTGGCAACAACCTGAAGCTCGGCCTGCTGGCCTCCTCGTACATGGCCTTTCAGCTCTCGTAGCCCAACACAGCCCTCCACAAAATGCTGGAACAGCTTATCTGTCCTGACAGAAGCTAGCTAGAGATATAAAAGAGTCTGCACTGTGAGTTCCCTTACACATAGAAGCTAATAAATAGCCTTATACTCTAGAGTAGAGTCTTCACTTTGAGTGTCGTTACACATAGAATAAACTTCTTCTGTGATCGTGGCTCTAATCATGCACGCCACGAATCCAGTCACATGCATGGCATGCATGATGCTGCTGTCGTTTAACTGCCGTTCCCTCGATCTCTTTTTTTTTTTTTTTTGAAGAATTCGATCTCTTCTTTCGTCTCTTTTCCTTTTTTAAAAGATAAAGATTAGCAAGAGTCTTGTATTTAGAAGCAAAGTATTTACTGGAGATTTCCTAATTTAGTGTGAACGAAGAAGCAAAGTATTTACTGAAGATTACCAAATGAACTGTTAACAGGCAATGTATATCAAGGAGTTGCAGACATGTAGCGGCTTCAACCTCAGACATCCGGCGATTAAGATCCGGCGCCCCGTGTCCTCCGAGCCCAGATCTGGGGGAGAGGCATGTGGCCGCGTCGGCGGTGGTGCCAGGCCGCTCCAGCAAGTGGAAGCGGTCGCGGTGCACCTTGGCGTCTTTGGCGGAGCTATTGGCCGTGGGGGCGTGGGGACGCGCGTCCCTTCACCCGGTCCTGTGGCCGTGTGATGGGGACGTCTGGAGCGCGGTGGCTGGCCGGCCGCATCCACTAGGATCGGCAGGATGCCGCAGCGCCATAGACTGCTCGTCGGGGCCAGTCTAGGTCGAAAGACCTTTTGTGCTTCTTCCAGCGGTGTTGGCGTCTGCGGTTGTCAATATCCTTCTTGAAGGCACGCTGGAGCACCTCCTTGCCATCCTGCCTATCCGAGTCAGCTTGTGGCTGTGCCTCGCCGGTTATCTTCATGGGAACGCATTGGCTATGTTTCAGTGGCGTAGCTGCGGCGTGTCGAGCAAACCAAGAACACACTCTCCTTGATGATTTGGTATCAAATGAAGGGAGGAAGCATATATAATGTTTGCTTTAGTTCTTTTGTCCATTTTAGGGACTGGTTCTACTCTTTTTATCTTTTATGCATACTCTGTAATAATTGGCTGTGTACGTCCATGGGCGTAGAGGCCGAATGTTCTCATCCTTTATCTAAAAAATGTAGCTGCTTCAACCTCAAACGGTAGAAGCTGGAACTTTTGTTCCATTAAAAAAAAAAAAAAAAAAAAAAAAAAAAAAAGAGTAGCTGCTGCAAGTACACAGAGCCAAGGCATGAGGTGGTTAAGTGTCCATATATTCACCAATTTTTGCCTCTATTTCAGCAATATTCCGATCTTCTATATACATGAGATCTTTAAAAAAACGAACCAGCAGTTTATTTCAAGGTTTTAACATGAAAGACAAACGTGGAGTCAAAAATTAAACTATTACGTCGCGTTTCAGTGACTCAGAGCATCTTGCCCATGGAGTGACGAGTGAGCAAGGGACAACTTCATTGTTCCAGTAGGACAAGACATACAACATACGTCGAAGGAAAAGATAGATAAAGGAGGTGGGCCTACATCATTGTTGTTTCAGTGACTCTGAAGCTTGTTCATGGAGCAAGCGCATCCTGAAACACATGTAAATAGAAGCTGGCGGACCTCATGGCGCACAGGCACAGCCCAGCTGCATATTTGTCATTATTGTAGAATAGCATCCATAGATGCATGAGAGATGTAACATTCAAGAGCCAATCATCTAGTCGTCCTTCAGCTGCGATATTTCCTCCTACCTTAAGGTAACTAGTAATTTTAACTTCTAGTCTCGGTATGTACGGCATAAGTTCAATCAAATATATAACTACGTACTATTATTAAATACCTTGTTTAATTTGGACAGTTTTATTTGAACACGCTTGTTAATTTCATGCTTACCTAGTTTAATACATCGACGTTTTCGACATTTCTAGGTTCATAGTTTTTACTATACATGCATCTAGATATAATATATATCTAGCTGCGTAGTAAAAGCTATGAATATAGAAAAATCAAAATGTCTTATAATTTGGAACGGATGGAGTAGTGCGTGTGTATATATATAACTATTATGAACTCAAATTTGGCAATTTGCAGGACCATGGATTACAGTCAGGATGATACAAACTATCTCAGGGCTATCAATTGGGCCAAATGCGACGACACAGTGTGGTACTCATTCAACAATGATATGAAAAAGAAGCTGTGGCAGGTGGACGCTCTGCTGTTTGTTAGCGCCATCATGGCTGGAGTTATAGTTTGGATAGGTGTCTATGGCCAGCGCTACCGCCACCGTTCTTTGACCCGTTTTATCTTCCTTGGTGCCACCAGTTTGTTCTTGCCCATCATCTCCTTTGTCGTCAGCAGCAATTCTGGATTCAACTCTAGCATCAGCAGCCGTGATACCTTTGACTTCAACCGTTCAGCCCCTGCTTTGACCGCGATATGCAGGCAAGCCTCCCAATTCCTGGTGATCATGTGGGCGCTACATGTTCAGAACGTCATGATAGATACCAGTGTAGTAGTCACTGTTGATGATAGAGAAGGTCCAAGCAATGGCCCTCCACTCGAGCTGCTTCCTCAAGGGGCTTGGATCCTTTACCTAGGTATCAGCTACATATTAAACACCATCCACAACAGAAAAACCATCGACATCATTGTTCCTTCTCTCCTTGAATCCCTAGCTTTTCTAATCACTTTGGCCAAGCTTGGGTTCAAATACTATGCAGTAAGAAATGCACAACAATCATTTGCATTTGCGCACAATCCTTGTCTTGTTTCTGTATACATGCAGCAGCTACAAATACATGATACAGTAGATGGCCATGCACCTCTTCCTCTATTGGTTATGGGAGAAGAAACAAGACATATGGAAAAGCAGCATGGAGGATATGTGTTCAAGGATGACTCTATCTCTATGGAAGTGTTGCATAAAGGCACTGGCTTAGTTACTATTGATAGTATTTGGAAGTTGTTGGATGGCCGCCACAATAGCATGCTACTTCCAGCACCAGCGCCACAAATGTTAAAAGACTTGTGTCTATCCTTTTCCTTGTTCAAGTTGCTGCGTTGCCGATTCGCCAGGTACGAGCTCGCATATGCTGGCTCTCAGAGCAGTTCTAACTTTTTCTGGTGCTTGTTGCTTGAGGACGGAGCGCCTGATAGGGTTTTTGGGGTGATTGCGGATGAGATTTCTTTTCTTCATGATTATTACAATTCATCCCTCCCTATCTCCTATTCCAAGAGTTGGCTTCCTGTTGTGGGTATAATTATCTCAATTTTCAGCATATGTAACTGCATAATGCTTGCAGTGTGGATAATGATACGCGCACTTCTAGAGCCGATTAAATTTGCGCATTCTCATGAGTTGCCGCTTCGCTGGCGACTTTATCAATTGCTTTGTGATATCCGATGCAAAGATGGTAAAGATCCGGCTCTAGTAAACTTTGGAAGCATATTCTCTCTCATTGTTCCAATGTCCTTGCTTTTGTTGTTCCTCATAGCATCTGAAGTGAGGCATACAGTTTCCTACATCTGTTCCAGCTGGACTAAAGTAGTCCTCACTTGCCGCCTGGTTCTAAATAGTGACCAGTCCCTTTCCATGCACAAATGGTATGCCCGTGTTCTACGATGCAGATGCAAACTATTGAAGCACAACTGGGATGATAGGATGGGCCAATGCTCTGTACTGCCTCTTCTCAATCCAAGAACATCTCGGCGTACCCTTTTTAGGTGTCTGCTCCATCTACCAGACGAGAAGACCAAGCTCAACCCAGCCGTGAAAATTGCTATTGTTGATGCCTTGCGGAGTAGTAGAAATAATGGTGGACACTTGAGCAATGGCAGGGCATCTCTCTGCCGCTTGAGTCATCAAGAAGGCAAAAGGTTCATTTGGGCCTGCAACAGGAAGAGCACGTCCGACATTATACTTATATGGCAGATTGCCACAAGCCTCCTTGAGGTTAGGTACCCTCTCCAGCAACATGGCTCCAAATCTGTTACTTCAGATCCTGATAGGATTGTGGCCACTCATTTGTCACGGTACTGCACGTACCTGGTGGCCTGCTACCCCGAGCTGCTCCCGGACAATGCTGCATGGAGCGAGACCTTGTACGAGGCTGTCAACAAGGATGTAGAGCGCACCCTTGGCCGTCGTTACTTGTGCAGGTTGTCATCAATGCCAGACAACTACCAGAAGCTGGTGCAACTGCTGAGTGACAAGTCGGAGCATCCGGTGCTCAAGGACGGTGTGAAGCTTGGGAAGCAACTGGTGGAAACATTCAATGGTGAGGAAGCGTTGTGGAAGCTGATGGCCGACTTCTGGTCGGAGATGATCCTGTATGTGGCGCCGTCGGACAACCTGAAAGGGCACAAGGAGGCCATCGCCCGTGGCGGCGAGCTCATCACGCTCCTCTGGGCGTTGCTCAACCATGCTGGGATAGTCTGCAGGACCACCAGCGGTGATGATGCCAAGGGTGCTGCTGGTACTTCTTCTTCAGCTGGTGTTGTCTGAGCTGAGTCGATCGTGTGGTGTGCAATCCTCTAATCTGTCGTTCCTGCATGATTTACAGTTGGTCTTCTGGCTGTGGTGTCTCTACTTGCTAGTTTCAGATTGTTGTATTGATTGGTGCTGTGTTTGTGTGCACCTAGCTGTTTGTTTATTGCTGCAAGGCCATTATGTTATTTGTGCGGCCATTTTTTTTTCCCCTTCTTTTGGACAATGTATGTTATGTATGTTTTGGAGGTATCTTTGTTTCCCACTGGACCATGATTTACATCTTGTTCCTCCGTACAGTGAGAATAAGGATTACTACTTTCAAGAATATACTATTTTTGAACCGCGGTGATACATCTGTTTCTACTTACGCACAGTGATGTGGAATGCTTGCATAAATTTCCCGTTTCTGATAACAAATGGTCGAACTGATTCAGTGATGTCGCCAATACTGATGGATTCGTCACGTACTGCTCATGCTGCTTCAAGGTAGAATTCTGGTCTGCAACCTGTACTGGGTTCACCACGACTCAAGTTCATCCGCCCTCTTTCCACATGATGAAATGCCTAACCCATGCCATTTTTATAAAGATGGTCCTATAAGATAGCTTGAAAAATGGGTAAGGACTCGCGTGTGCACGCGTGCTCATGGGTAAGGACTCAATAATCTGAATGGGACTCATGGTATGGCCTTTTGCTTCCTTGCAAAATCAATGTCAGCTTTGTCGTTTCTCTCATATTTTTTATAGATTGATTTCGATATTGTGTTGATGATGAAGGAATTGTCTACATTTAGACAGAATGGTTCTGGAACAAAATACCATTGTAATAAAATAGTATGTCAGTTAAACCTATTTATACCTGGAAAACTGGAGGGATTCTTTATGCCAAAAGAAATAAAAAAATACAGCATTTATGTTACGGTAGGTAGTAGCACATACAATGGAGCTCCAAAGTTGATGACAGGAAACGGGGGCAATGGCATATAATGACTTGCAGCTCTTTTTATTCACAGATGATTAATATGTTTAGATTCTGAGTAATATTGCTATGTTTCCTCTAATGCCCAATTCTTTTTTATTTGCAGCAAGTAGACAGCTGTTGTTACTGCTTCACCCAAAACTCCCCTCGCACACTCTTCCTTTTTTTAGTAAACACCTCACCATTTCCACCACAGTCTGGTTTCTCCTCTCTACAACCCCATTCTGCTGTGGTGTATAAGGCGCGGTGGTGAAGTGCTTGACCCCATGTTCTTCACAGTATTCTTTAAATTCGATGGAATTAAATTCTCCACCACAATCACTGCAAAATGCCCAAAGCTTGCTGCCATGGTTAGTTTCGGACAAGGCTTTCACCTTTTTAAAACACTTAAAAGCTTCATCCTTCGATGCCAAGAGCTCAACCCACATATATCGACTGTAGTCATCAACTATCAACAAAAAGAAACTTTTACCTCCTGGTGTCTTAGGCCTGATCTGCCCACATAGGTCAGTATGAAACAGATCCAACAGCTTGTTAGCTCTATAACTCGCCATCTGGGGAAATGGCTGACGAGCTTGCTTGCCTAGAGCACATCCATCACAGAGCTCTTCCACCCTATCAATTGGTAGCATGCCACTCACCATTTCCTTAACTCCGAGTTCCCTGAGTGCTCAAAAGTTTAGGTGGCCAAACCTCCCATGCCACAGCCAAGCGACATCACCTTCCTTTGCCACTAAACAAACAGGTGCAGCAAGTTGGGTTTTCAATAAATATAAGCGGTTCTTCACACGCAGTGCTCTTTCTAGCAATGATCACTCAACATCAAAGACATTGCAAAAACCATCCTCTATAACAACCTTGCATCCACCCTCTTCAAGTTGACCAAGACTAATGATGTTGCTTTTCAGTTTAGGAATGAAATAGACTTCTGTGAGTACCTTATGCCCCTTCTTCTTGGCTTGGAGCATCATTGATCTGATGCCCTCGATCTCGATGAGTGAGCCATCGCCGAAGCGCACCGTGCCGCGTACCGACATGTCCAGCGACGCCAGCGTGTCCAGCATCCCATCATATGATTGATGGCCCCCGTGTCAAGGACCGACACAGCTCGATCTTCGTCACCATTGCTTGGATGCACCTTCCTCTCATTGAGATGCAAGACGTGGCGCGTCATGCCCTCCACGGCCTGATCGACGTGGCGGGGCAGGACATGCACGACGTTCACCATGGCCACAAGCAGTGCGGCCTCCTCGGTGTCAGCCTGCGCATGGTGAGCCTCCTTGCACTCATTCTTGGGCTTCTTGCAGTCCTCTGCCTAGTGGCCATAGATGACACAGTTCCTGCATCGCCCTTTGCACCATGGAGTTCCCATCGTCGTCATCTTGACAACATGTTCTTTCTTCTTGCCACGGTCACCACGTCCGCCACCGCCGCCGCCATGCTTTGGCTTCCTAGCCTTCTTGTCACCTCCAATAGACTCAGACAGGAGGCGATGGCGATTCCTCGATACCCAGTCCTCCTCCATCAGCAGGAGTCGCCCAGCCTTGTCGGTGACAGACTCCAGATCCATCCTGTGCTCGGCTAGCCTAAGACACATGACTAGATCTTCCAGGGACAACTTCTTCATGTCGAGTAGGGTTTCGATTGAGATCGCGATCTGTGCATACCGGTGAGGTAAAACATGTAGCATCTTCTTGACCACCTTGATGTCCTCGATCTTTTCCCCCAGGGTGCGCAATTCCACCGCAAGGGCATTGATCCGCATCACGAAGTCTTCCACTTCCTCGCCCTCCTTGAAGGCGATGTTCTCGAACTCCATGAACAAGCGCTAGGCGTTCGCCTCCTTGATGTGTTCCACACCCATGCGCATATTCTTCACCACCTCCCATGCCTCGTGGACCGTCTTGTTGCCACCCAACGTCTGCCACATCTCCGTTGGCATAGAACTGAGGCGACACGCCATGGCCTGCCTAACTTGCGCTCTCTTGACGTTGGCGCTGCTGGGCTCGATGACCTGCCAGATCTCAAGAGCCTTCAGGTTGCATTGTATCAGCATGCTCCACTCGGTGTAGTTGGATCACATGCGGCCACATCAATGAGCTTTCCTTGATGCCGACATGGCCGGAGCTCGACAAAACGTCTTGCTGCCCATGGATCTTGCTGCCGCTGTTCCACGCAGAACAACGCGTACCTTCTTCGGTGGCTCCTTCGGTGGGCTAATAGAACCACCGTAGAACATGCAACGGGGCTTTGATACCAGCTGTTGGCACCGGCTGCCGGGATGGCTGCACCAATGGCGATGGGGAATGCTGGTTGGGTGATCATGGTGACCGTGAACACGAACTCTAGGTGGCTCTCCTCTCTCTCTCTCAGACTCTAACTGAGCACACGAAGAATATGGCGCTGCCAAAGCTGCAGCCTCTCCTCGACTCTTTGTTCTCTTTATTACACGGTGTTTACATGATCTCACGATCCGCTATTCCTGCCACGCCGTGCACGCTGTGACACGCCCGCCTAAAGCGCGGGGCCATTTTCATCCAGCGTGGCGGTGGCCCTATTCACCACCTTGTGAGCTTAGCACAATTCATGGCGCATACACCATTTGTTACATGATGCAATAGCTAGCTATGATTAGAATGTAAACTTGTTCATGCAACTAATCTATTTACATCATGACCAAGTGTGTAAGGGATTCAGTTTAACATTGTAGAGGATATTTCTATAGGTAGTAGCTGAGGCCATAGCCGAAGTGGTGGAGCTCCTCTGGGACATCTTTTTGTAGGTAGTAGCTGAGGCAATTTGGCCACCTACAAGAGAATCAACACCGGAGTGCCGGATTTGAAATGGTGTATACCATTCCAGATCTGCTTCCGGTCACAGGTGCGAAAAATCTTCATCAATCAAGTTTTACCTTTCCTCGTGTGCATGAGATTCATAGGTGTCGTGACCCATATTATACCCTAATGATATTCCCTAAAGTGCTTTACCTGATTATGAGTTCCCCATATTTGATGGTTCCACTCTTAAATCATGGGTCCAAAGGGCTGAAACCTATTTTGATGTTTATGGAATAGATCTCAGTAGGTGGGCGAAGATAGCTTCGATGCATTTTATAGGTTCAGCAGATCTTTGGCTTCACACCATTAAGATCCAGATAACCTCTTTGTCTTGGGATGAATTCACTACCTCATCTTGATATTGTTTTGATAAGGATGAGTGTAACACCAACTCAGAGTCTTTTTCAGAATTAAGCAGAGCGCTTCTGTTCCGGAATATATTGATTATTTCAGTGACATCATCCCAATCTACCTACCTCTATTATCACAAATCATTTCAGAGACGACCTAAAGAGAGATATTCGTGTAGTTAACATGATTCATAAGCCAAAAGACCTCGGTACTGCCTGCTCTCTTGCTTTGATACAGGAAAAGGCAATGGTAAAACATTCTTCAAGGGATTACAAGAAGTGGGAGTTCTCTAGGAGAAAGAACACTGGAGAATCATCCAAGCAATCATCAAACTATCAGCAATGGGAGTTCTCTAGGAGAAAGAACACTGGAGAATCATCCAAGCAATCATCAAACTATCAGCAAAACAAACTCATGATTCCAAGTGTTGAGCGGAAGAAGGAAGGTGAAACTCACAAGGCTACAACTTCAGAAGAAAGGGCGGGAATTTGAACGCTTACAGGAGATCAAGGGTCTTTGCTTAAATGTGGAGAAAAATGGGGCCTAATATAGTTTCTTTGGATGTGATGAAGTCTCGAATTTTTTTCGGTCAAAAAAAAAAAGTCTCGAATTCTATCTGGAAAGAAAGAGTTCATGCAGTTTCACCTGAAGTTGAAGAATCTGATTTTGACTATGAGTTAATGAAAATTTTTATCACTCGGCAATGCCTGCACTGCTCTTTGCCGAAAGTGCGACACTCGTCTTTTTCTCCTCTGAGCAACGATGTTGTTTTCAGTAGTGTCTAATTAGCAACAATAAGATTCATTCATATATTAGTAAATATAAGTAGTATAATACTAGCGATTTCCACAGTAAACATGTTGGGTGTTCTCCTAGTTATATTTAACTCTCTTGAGAAAAAAAAAGAACAAGAAATAACTTTTCGTAGTCTCAAGTCTGACATCTCTTAGAAATAATTTATATGACAGTTCTTCAACATATATAATCATACGTAGTACCGTAATAATCAAGAAAAATTTGGCTGTGTACATCCTTGGATGTAGAGGCCGGATGTTTTTACTCATCCATTATCTAAAAAAAATAATCGAGAAAAATACAATGGGCTCACTTGCAGTGACGCAGGTCGAAACAAACAAATAAACTAAACATGCACACAACACAACGCGTCACATTATATGTGATCAATGAAGTGCTAGAATCTGGAACTAGCAGCATGGAGAGACACCCGAGCCAGAAGTAAAACCAAGAGTAAACCAACAGTATTTAGACAACACCACCCGTAGAAGTTCCAGCAGCAGCCCTAGAAGCATCATCACCGGTGGTCCTGCTGACGATCCCTAAATGATTGAGCAACGCCCAAAGGAGTGTGATGAGCTCGCCACCACGGGCGATGGCCACCTCGTGCCCTATCAGATTGTCTGACGGCGTGATGTACAGGATCATCTCAGACCAGAAGTTAGCCAGCAGCTTCCACACAGCCTCCTGGTCGCTAATTGTATCCACCAGTTGCTTCCCAAGCTCCACACCGTCCTTGAGGACTTGATGCTTCGAGTTGGCACTCAACAGGTCGACTAGCTGCTGATAGCCCAGCGTTGATGCCGACCTAGACAAGTAATGGCAAGCAACAACGCGGCACGGTTGGCCGAGGAAAGCTCCGCATCCTTCTTGACAGCATCATACAAGCTCTTGCTCCTCCATCGCAGCTCAGGGAAGCAGAACACCAGGTACGTGCAGTACCGTGACAGATAAGTGGCAACAGTCCTATCACCATCTGAAGCAACAGATGAAGAACCTTGTTGTTGGAGCTGGAGAGGGTACCTGACTTCAAGGATGCTTGTGGCGATTTGCCATATGAGTATATTATTAGACGCACTTATGTTGTTGCAAGCCCAAAGGAACCTTTCACCACCTTCACGGTAGAGGGATGCTTTCCCATTGCTCAGGTCTACGCCATCATTTGTACGGCTTCTTCTTAGGGCATTGATTATAGAAACCTTCACGGCCGCATCGGCCTTAATCTTATAGTCTGGCAACTGGAGGTGATGCCTGAAAAGTGCGAGTGGGTTGGTTCTTGGACGAACTGGCAGTACTGAACATTGGCCTATCCTGTCATCCCATTGATGCTCTATCAGCTTGCACCTCCATCGCAGAACATGGACGAACCATTTGCGCATGGGAAGCGATGGCTCATTATTTGGAAACAGGCGGCATGTGAGGACTACTTTGGTCCAGTTGGAGCAAACGTAGGAAACGATGTCCCTCATTTCAGCTGCTACGACAAACACCAAAAGCAAAGACAGTGGAACCATGTCGAAGAATATGTTTCCGAAATGTACAGAAGCAGCATGTTCACCATCTATACATCGGATATCACAAATAATCTGACGAAGTGCCCAACCGGTCGAATAATTAGAATAGTGGAGATAAGACCCTATCCACACGGCGGCGCCGAAGTGAGAACAGAGTCCACAGATGAGAGAGTTTAGAGGGCGACACGAGGAGACGCCTCCGCCGCGGGGACGCTCGGCGCCGGCGAGCCCTTACCGGGGGTGTGGGACGCCTCCACGTCTTCGCGCTTCCGAGGTGAGGAGTGACCCATCTCCTCTGTCTCTCTCGCGAGGTCTCTGCAGGAAGGGCCCGCCACGAACGCCACGCATTGGAATCATGAAGGAGGTGGGGAGATCCAATGGCGGAGTTCAAAGGAGGGGCAACCGCGAGAGTTTGGAGGATGAAGAAGGGGCAGTGCAGGAATTTTACGGACAGCTATGGTTTATCCTAGGAGAGGGTAGCCGCACCGCCAGACCAGATCTCGTCGAAGCTAGGGTTAGCCATGGGCGGAAGCGGTGAAGGACTTGGTCTGGATCCGCATCAAGGAGTTGTGGGAGAACAGAGCTTTGATCTCGCCGATTGTCATCCAGCCCGGGAAGGAGACCGGTGGATGAAGCCGCCGATTCCTCTTCGGTTCGCGGAGGACGCCCGGGGAAGAGGAACTCGCGAGTCGCTTGCGAGCAAAGTGAAGGGCCGATGGCGAGGAAGGGGACGAGGTCGCCCACCACAGCCACGCAGTCCGGAGGAAGAGTGGGGGGACTAGGGGGGTGGAGGCTGGCACCACCCGCTGCCTCCGTACTACCCTCACCCGATGGGGCCGCCGCCATTGGGTCCGCCTCCGATGCCGCCACCTCAAGGGGCCGTATGGGTACTTTCACCAACCTCCTCCCTTCCATCATCCCCCGCCATCAAATCTGCAGGGAAATCAGTACAACAAACAAGGTCCTAGGCCTAGGAATCAGCAACAAGGGGAAGAGGGAAGCCGGTGCAGCCAAAGCAACAAGGGCCAAAGGAACCACCTACACAACAAAGTAATGAAAGAGGTTACTCAAACTGTTGGCAAAGCTTTGCGTAATCAAGGTAACGGCAGCACAAGTTCCCAAGGTGATCAAGATAAGGACAAGAATCTGAGAGTTGGAGGGGAGAAAGCTGTAGATAAGAATCTAGCCTGTTATAATTGTGGTGGTCCAGGACACTTCAGCACTGACTACCCCAAACCGAAGGCTTGCTTTGTCTGTTTCAGGAAGGATCACATCTCGTAGAATTGCCCAAGGTGGAAGGAACCAATCAGAGAAACTCTATATCTAGGCAATGCAAACAAAGGCCTAGGGTTCTTTCATATAGATGTCAAGGAAAGACATGGCAGATTTAAGCTCTGGAGTGGCTATGATAATTGTTCTCTATTCACTGTTGAGTCAGGAGAAGTGCAAGAAGAAGAAATCATAGCCTATCTGCAAAAAGTGTTTGACAACTCTTGGCCTTGGTCTTTAAAGGTCCTTGAGGAGTATAGGTATCTGGTGAGGTTCCCACCTGAGACAAGGGTTGAAAATTTCATCATGGGAGATGCAACCTACTTCTACATGAATGAATCAAATGTTATGGCTTCCTTAAAGGTGTGGAATGGTGATATTCAGCCTATAGCAAGTTTAGAAGAAGCTTGGGTCCTGGTCAGTGGCATTCCACCAAGGTGGTGTGACTGGGAAACTTTCAGACAGGTCACATCAATGTTGGGAAAAATGATGGACATAGATTGGCAATCATTTTTGGGAGTTTCTTTGCATCAGTGAGGATAAAGATCAAGTGCAGGGATAAGAACAAGATTCCTAGCCAGAGAATCATGGAATTCAATGATGACATATATGTCATTAATTTCAAGGTGGAGGGTCTAGATGCGGTGGGGAGGAGAAGAGGGTCGGGGGATAACAATGGGGGAGGGCCAAGTCAAGGATTTGATGAAGATGACCTACTTGATGAAGAAGGAGTCAAGATAAGCGAAGGAACATAGTCACAGGATACACAAGGTACAGAAGAAAACAATCAAGGAAAGGGCAAAGTACCAGGTCAACAAAAAGCTATTCAACACCAAGAGGAAGTAAAATAGTCGAAACCCGTATGAGTTGTTTATCGCAAATGAGAAAGAAACCTTCCCTCATGGAATAGAAGAGAATCACTGTCTTAGTCTGTTAAAGGCAATGGAACTCTTGATGATGAAGAAGACAGGATGGAAGAAGAGTTGGGAAACAGGGCTGAAGATCTTAGTGATACTCTAAACCTACGAGGAGTGGATGTACACCATTCAAGACTTAGAGACGAGTTAACAAGGAGAACCAAGAGCTGGAAGTCGATGGTGTTTTAAACAACAATTCATTACAAGAAGAAATGGACACATCTGCAAAGGAATCTCGATGGAGGTTGAAGAGAGTACAACAAATGACAATAATAGGCAAAAAGAGACAAAACAGAAGAAGAAGGTTCAGAAATGGGGACCTGTGATTGCTGAGAGAAAGAGTACCAGTAAATGTGCAAGATGGGAGATCAGTCTTAGAGAAAGTGAAGAGTTAAAGAAAAAGAGCAACCTAGAAGCACGGCCAAAAAAAACAAAATCCCTACCCTTAATAAGAAGTCTTTAGCTTTTATTGCGAGATAAAGTTGGTTTCTATGTAGATAAAACAGAGCGTAGAAGATAGTCAAGCAATTCATGTTGTCCCTGTCTTTAGCTAAGCGAGAGAGAACATGACTTTGTTAAAAAGTCAACATTTAAATACTAGTTCTAGTGTCTCTATCATAGAGGAGATGCCCTCTATGAATAATAGAAGTTTAGATATTAACAAGTAATAGCAAATGTCAAGAGGTTAGTAAAGAAAGGTGCCTTAGTAAAATGTCCGGCTTTTCTTCTAGTTCTATTCCTTTGTTACGCTGATAATGAGGGTAACTCTCAAACTAGACTAGAGATTATAGTAGAGGCAGAGGAGCCCTGTAACACCTAGAGGTATTCTTTACGAGGATCTAGCGAGAAGAGCTAGAAAGAAAACCCGGACCAAAGTAGTTAGGAAGAATAGACCAAAAATAAAAAATAAATGATAGGTCTGTTTTTGGAATATAAGGGGTCTTAATAAGCTTGGAAGGTTACCGCTTTAGTCAAGTAGGGATTAAAAGTTCTCATGCAGATATAGTTGGTATTGTAGAAACTAAAAAAAAGATTTTGGGGTAGGCTATCTTAGAAACCTTACTGGTAGTGTACCTTTTGAGTGGGTCCGGAATCCTCGCAAAAGGAACCGCATGAGGGATTTTAGTAGGTTTTAATAAAGATAAGTTCTCGGGACAAGTAGTTGATTCTGGTAATTTTTCTATTAGTGTCATGTTAATCGATATTAAGACAAGTTTCTTTGGAAACTGGTAGTAGTATATGGGTCTCCTTATGATTCGGGAAATTAGATTTTCTAGAGGAACTACATCAGGTTATGGGTAGATGGAATGGCCCAATTATGGTTGTAGGTGATTTTAATTTGGTAAGGACAAAGGTGATAAAAGTAACTACAATATTAATTTTAGATGGTCGAGCTTTTCATTGAGTGGATAGATAGATGGGCTTTGTTGGAGCTAAACCCTAGTAATATTAAGTATACTTGGACAAACAACCAAGACCCACCTATCCTAGCTAAAATAGACAGAATCTTTGTCTCTAATGACTGGGGAAAGAGCTTTTCCTTTAGTTAGAGTTAAAGGTCTTGAGAAGATTCCAAGTGATCATAATCCTTTATTAGTAGACTCAGGTGATAATTTAGCCATCATTAAAAAAAGTAGTTTAGGTTTGAAAAATGGTGGATGAGTAAAGAGAGCTTTAATAAAGTGGTAGAAAAAGCCTGGTCACAACCTTGTAGAGAGACTAACAGTTTGGATATCTGGCAATTTAGGGTTAGAACACTAAGAAGGCTAGCTAGAGGTTGGGCAGCCAATGAATTAGCTAGTATGAATAGAGCTAAAGTAGAATTAGCCTTAAAAATATAATGATTTAGAGAGTGAAATGGAAAATAGAACTTTGTCTAGTGCTGAGATGAATAGATTTAAACAAGTTGCTAAAGAGCTTGAAGACATTTGGGCTCTAGAGGAAATAAAAAGCCAGACAAAGGTCTAGGGATAGGAATATATTAGAAGGGGATAGAAATACTGCTTATTTTCATACAATTGCTAACCAAAGGAGTAGAAAAAAAGAATAGAAGAATTAGAAGGTCCAAATGGATTAGTTAGTGACCAAAAAGGGATGATAGATATTCTTTAAATTTTTATAAGCTTTTGTTTGCTAAAAGAAAATAGGTTAGATGCTAGATTAGCACAAGATTTTTGGGATCCCAAAGTGATCTGTTGGCGAGGAAGAAAATGCCTTGCTAATCCAACCCTTTACTGAAAAATAAATTAAAGAAGTTGTATTTAGTTGCTACTCGATGGAGCCCCCGGTCCAGATGGTATATCTTTTATGTTTTATCGGAAGTCTTGGGACATTGTCAAACATGATTTGTTAGCTATGTTCAGTGATTTTTATCAAGGAAAACTAGACCTATGTAGATTAAACTATGCCCTTATTACTCTTATTCCAAAGGAGGAAGGAGCTACTTCTATGAAAAAGTTTAGACCAATTAGCCTCATAAATTGTAGCTTCAAGATTTTTTCCAAAGCACTAACCATTAGACTAGGAAAAGTAATAAGTAGACCTGGTGATGCCACATCAAAGTGCTTTTATATAGGGCAGGTATATACTAGAGAGTGTAGTGGTGGCTCATGAGCTAGTTCATAGCATCAATAAAGAAAAAGACCCTGGAGTAGTCATTAAGCTAGATTATGAGAAAGCCTATGATAGAGTAGATTGGGATTTCTTATTTGAGATTCTAGAAACTAGAGGGTTTAATTCTTCTTTGGATTAGATGGATTAAACTGTTAGTAATAGGAGGGTCCATAGGAGTGGTGGTAAATGGAGAAAATAGTAGCTTTTTCAAAAGTCGGAAAGGGTCTAAAACAGGGGGATCCCATCTCACCCCCTCGCTTTTCAACTTAGTGGTTGATGTTCCGACTAGAATGTTAATTAAAGGAGCAAGAGAAAATCTAATGCGGGCTTACGGTGTAGGTTTAGAGAAGAGGGATCATCTCATTACAAATGCAGATGACACCATCTTGTTTTTCTCGATGCAAACCTAGATCATTTAGTAAACCCGAAGGGTATCTTAGCTTGCTTTGAACAGGTTTCAGTAGTGAGGATTAATTTCAACAAAAGTGAGATAATACCTATGAATGTGTCCGAGGAAGTAGCCCAAAAAACATAGCTCATATTTTCACTTGTCCTCTAGGGACTTTCCCTATTAAGTATTTAGGTATCCCTCTCCACTATGAAAATTTAAAGAGAGAGGACTTGCAGCCTTTAGTTGACAAGTTGTTAAAAAGAATTGCTGGCTGGATGGGTAATCTACTCTCACATCTTTGCTAAAGTAGTGTTGATTAGATCTGTTTTAAGTAGTATCCCCTGTTTACTTGTTATCTTTTATTAAGTTCCCTAAATGGGCTATAAGGATCTTAACTACACATCTAGCCAATTATCTTTGGAATGACAAAAATGGTAAACATAAGTTTCACTTAGCAAACTGGGGGAGAGTGTTGCTATGCTAAAGGAATATGGGGGTTTAGGGATACCTAATCTAAGAGATCTTAATCTTTGCTTACTTGCTTCTTGGATAAAAAGATATAACTTAGACAAAGATAAACTTTGGAGGCAGTTAATAGACCAGAAATATAACACAGATAAACCAAATATTTTCTGTACACCTATTATAGGTGCTTCCCAGTTTATGAAAGTACTTTGGGCTGCTAAAGCAGCTTATCTAGGTTATAGATGAAAAATAGAAAATGGTAGGAGTATCAAGTTTTGGGAGGACACTTGGTTAGGTCAGTCCAGCCTAGCTATTCAATATTGGGAGATTTATGTTACAGTTAATGAGAAAAAAAATGGCACAATAGCTCAGTTGTGGGATGGAACTAATCTTAGATGTACTTTTAAAAGATGTGTTGATCAAAGGTTGATGAATGTCTGGTATGAGATTATTCAGTTAGCTTCCACCATAACTTTGACTGATGAAAATGATTCTTTAATTTGGAAGTTTAATTCCAATGGCATTTACTCTTCCCAGTCCCTATATAAGATCATTAATTTTAGAGGTGTTCTTCCTGTTCATGTTCCTACTGTTTAGAATTTAAAAATTCCACCTAGGGTTCAGTTCTTTCTTTGGCTACTGTCAAAAAACAAAGTTCTAACTAGAGATAACCTAAGTATCAGAGTTGATATTGATGATAAATCCTGCTTATTCTGCTCTGAATTGGAAAGTGTGCAACATCTATTCTTTGATTGTGTAGTAGCCAAACAGGTTTGGTATTGTTTATCTGAAGCATGTGGTAGAGAAGTAGGTCAGGATTTTATCTCCATTGGACAAATGTGGCTTAGCAATAAAAAGTTCTTTGTTGAAAAATCATGCAGGCAAAGAGCCCCGTGGGGGCTATGGAAACTAAGGTGCACAATTTGTATGCAGGGTACTCCTTGGATAGGTGTGAAACATTTACTAATGAGGATAGTTGCTATGCTACAAACCTGGGAAATTCTTTGCCCTCAAAACAAGAAGGAGGAGTTCAAATCCAAAGTAAGCAAGCTGAAGAGGATAGCTACAAGACCAGAAAGGATATCCCGATGATGCAAGTTCAGAACAAATGGGATCAGTTCCTGTTCCAAAATGCTAGACAAGGTGCTAGAGCTACCAATGGAGGTGGTGATGAAGCTCAACGGAATAAGCAGTCAAGATGGGCAAGAACAAGAGAGGAAATGGATGAAGCTGGAGAGTGCTTTTATTGTTTGATGTGCTTTTCATGTAATAAGTTTGCTGTTAAGTCTGATAGATAAACTTAAACTATCTGAGAGCGCTTTGAGAGCTTTGAGTGAAGGGTGCTAAACCGCCCAAATGCTGTAACTGATGAACCTGGTTGTCTTTGGTTAATACTAAAGGCAGGGGCATATGGCCCTAGAACTCTAAAAAAAAGACCCTATCCACACTACAAGTATACGGATTATTAGCCACACTGCAAGAACAATGCAGTATGAAATGCTGAAGAGTGAGATAACGATACCCACAACAGGATGCCAAGAATTGGAGTAGGAGATGGGAAGGGATGAGTTATAATAATCATGAACGAAACACAGCTCATCTGCAATCACCCCAAATACCCTGTCTGCGTGCTCACCACCACCCCCGAGCATCGAAGTTCCAAACAAAGTTGAATATGTTCTGAGAGCTAGCATAAGTATGCAGCTCATACCTTAAGAATCGACAGCGCAGCAACTTGAACAAGGCAAAAGACAAGCACATATCCTTTAGCCTTTGTGGTGTTGGCACTGGAAGAAGCATGTTGTTGTTGTTGTTGCAGCTGTCCAACAACTGCCAAACTTGGTCAATAGTCACTAAGGCAATGGTGTTTTCCAACAATGTGCCTGATGAGCCATCGTTGAACACATACCCATGAGGCTGCTTCTCCACATGTCTTGCTTCTTCTCCCATAACCAACAGAGGTGGTGGACTTGCATGCTCGTTTGGTGTTAGCTGTTGCATGTATCCAGCGACAAGACGAGGATTGCGCCCAAATGAAAAGGATTGGCGTGCCTTTTGGAATGCATAGTATTTGAACAGTAGCTTAGCCAAGGTGAGAAGGAAGGGAAAGACTTCAAGGCCAAAATAGTAGGATGGGACTTTGTGCAGTGAATTCAAGAAGCTAATACCAAGGTAAAAGGTCCAGGCCCCCTGGGCAAGCAGCTCGAGTGGAGGACCTATGCTTGGACCTTCTCTATTGTCGACCGCGACAACTACCCAGGTATTGATCATGACATTCTGAACCAGTAGTGCCCACATAATCACAAGGACCGAGTGTCTGGATGGACTGCACATTGCGGTCAAGGCGGGGCTGAATGCATAAACTCGAAGAGATCACGGCTGCTGACGCTCGAGATATATCCTGTGCTGCTGGTGACGACAGAGGAGATGATGGGTAAGAACAAAGTGGTCGAGCCGACGAAAATAAGATGGGTGATAGGATGGTGGCGGTAGCGCTGGCCATAGGCACCTATATATCCCGACTGTGATTCCAGCCATGATGGCACTCACTAGCAACAGCCCGTCCACCTGCCATAGCTTCTGATTCATCGCTTTCTTGAAAGAATACCATGCACTGTTTGTGCAGTTAGCAATTTTGATAGCATTGTCTTGGTTGTCCAAATGGGAATAATTATAGTAAGACATGGGGCCTGCTGATGATCAATTTCCAAATGAATTTCAAGATTAGAACAAGCGGGGTATTTGTTTGTATATGGCAGAACTAGGAAAAAAAACAAGCATGCATGGAAATAAAACTGAGCACCAAGCTAGTACCTAGCAGAAAACAACCGAGTTTTGGACATTGACTTCAAGCTTTTTTTTTTTTTTTAAGATTTACACAGTACAACGTAGATGCAGCACCTATGAAGCTATGCATATGTAAGTTTAGGACTAAAAAAGAAATACTAGTGCCGTAGTAGTAAGTTAATATAGGTTTTTCTATACCTTACGTACAAAGACAAGACATTTTGTAATTAAAGTAAATAAGTGAATATTACCTTAAGGTGGGAGACTGAGAGTGGAGGATGACCGATGCAGCTGAACGCCGTCGACGACTCGAGATGGGCTACAAGCCTACAAATGTTATACTTCTTATATGCAGCTTGTTGTGCCACGAGCTTTGTAAGGCTTCTACTACTGCAGGCCAGTGTGCAGTGGGCACATGCGCTTTTGGGGCCTTTTCTTTTATCACTCTTTTCCTCGTAGCTCCTCCCTATGTTCTATAATCACATGCAATTATGAAAAGCGTGTCAATCAAACTATGTTAGCTTTGACCAAGTTTATAGAAAAAATATTACCATTTATGTCTCGAAATAAAAGTATTATAAAAACATATTTCATAACTAGTCTAACGGTAACTATTTTGTCTCATATAATTTTAGTCAAAGTTCATGAGCTTTGACTTTTCAGAATGTTAGAATTGCATGTTTTTTTAATGGATGGAGTATTTTATAGGGCGTGTTTGGATCCTCTAACTTGGTTAACTCTAACCCTCAACTAACTCTAACCCATAGGCAGTTTGGATGATAGGGTTAGAAGCACTTTTCTAATCATTTGTCACATTGACACCACCAATTCAATAGGATCTAGTGTGGCCACCATTTCAATAAGAGCCACCAAAAATCAGCTGGCGAGCCGGAGTTGCCCTTTCCTCTCCGGCTCGCACGCGGTGGATAAAGGGAGGGAGCCCGGGGCCCTCGCCATGGCACGGGAGGAGCTCGGCGTCGTCAACCCCTCAAGGTATGCTCCGTTACATCGCAAGATCTAGAAACCCCTCCATGGCGGACGCTTGAGAATTGAGGTCGGCCGGATCCGTCCATCGCGGGTGGGGAGGTCAACGGGCGAGCTGAATTTGGATGGAGGCGTGCTACTAGGCAGCGAACCCTAGCTCCTTGGCGGCGGTGACGCAGACGGGACTGGCGCGCGAGTGGCGCCTAGGCTAGGCGGGTGTGGGCGGCGCTGTGAGGATGGCTGGCGTGGGACGGGGCGGGGCTGCTAGGCGGCAGCACTGGAGGGCGGCCGCGCGGCCGGAGTCGCGTGGAGTCGGGCGGACGCGGGCGTAAAACGACTTTGCGTCCTCGCACGGGAGGAGAAGGGACGGACCGGATCGGGTGCGGCTTTAGTGCGGGCGGTTGGGTTTGTGGGCTCCACCAAAGTAACCCAAATAGCACCCCTTCCCCGGTTACTTCTTTTGGTGGGTTAGAGCCCTTTAACCCCCACTCTAACCCATGTGTTCGGGTTATTTGGGCCAAAACTAACCCAATCTAACTCTAACTCGCATCCAAATAGTGCCATAGATATGACTGTTGTCGGTTGTGTCCTTACAAATACATTGCTTCTTGTGCGAGGGCTCCTGCGTGCAAGTCTTTATATATTATTATCTTTGTAAAAAGATTATAAAATAACGGAAAAGCGGAGAAAGCAACAGATCTAGCAGGAGCAAAATTTAAAGACGTCCGACCTCGACAGAGCATAATGATTGATTTTTTTTTTTTTTTTGACAACAATGATTGGATTCTTTGATCAATTTGGAGCAACAAAGCCCGGCCTGGCTTGGCCCCTTCTTCTCCATGTGTCCTTTCGGCAGCTCGATCAACACAGTGGACCCTCAACAAAATGCTAGAGCAGCAGATCGAGCAGGGGCATTTCACAGAGGCACGACGCCGACAGAGCACAATGATTGGATTCTATGGCACCTGGAAACAACCTCTTTGGCGAAACGAAGCTCGGCCTGGCCTCCAGAACCTAGGTAGACCTTTATTTCTTTCTTCACTACCTGTTGTGTGGAGAGTGAGAAACATACGCTACCTGCATGCATGATCGATTAAAGCCACTCCATCGCCAGGTCGAATCTCAATTTTATCGTACCGTACGATGTGACCTGCTTTGCAACTTTAATTTGGAACCATGAAAACTGGTTAGGCACCATAATAATGGCCTGGTCAGCCAGGAGAATAATTGCCTGACAGATATGCGTGGGCTGCATGATTGGTACAAACTTACACCAGAGCAATCAGAAGAACCAAGCATTTGTTTGTGATCAGAATCCCACACGAGGGATATATATAATAGAGATGAAGAAAATATGTAGGCCAATTTGAATGCTCCTCTACTCTTTTTGAGTGACACGACACGAACTATATCTCTTGATGATATTGAGCTTATGGACTATATATGTAAGCACACATACCCTTACCCATACGTTATGTGAAAGATATAACACTTTGATCATGTGTTGCTCATGCATAATTTTTTTTTTAAAGAATATATTAATATCCTAGCTTGTGATCAATGCATATATTTGTTCCTTACTACTACCAAGACAAAGAGTAACATAGTCCAGAGACACTACAACAGAAACCTTATGTGAGGTAGGTCTTTTTAATTCTCCGTGATGGGCAAAGGCATCCTCCATGGTTGTAAGGTCATGCTTAATCGATTAACTTCGGGCACGTTAGGATGACTGCCTAGTAAATCGTTTTAAAAAACAAATAAAAGGAAAGAGCCCACAAGGGCTTTGGTCTATGCCGAAAGACTAGATCGGATTGTGCCGCCGCCGCCAGATGGACTTCTTCCGGCTCGATCCACCATGGTAGAGCCCTCCATCAATAGATCCATATGTGGCGGGGCCGGATCGGTCGCGGGGTGGAGGCCGCCTCATGGCCGGATCCATGCTTCGTTTACAAGTCCCATTAGTTGGGCTATAAAAGTATGGGGTCTGTAATCTCTCATGTCAAGAAGCAATAAAGAAAAATCTATCTCCCTTCCTCCTCTCCCCCGCCACCACCCCCCCTGCGCGCCTCCGCTGCCACCGCCCCGAGCGCCGCTACCACCTCTATCGCCGGGGCGCCACTCCTGTCGGGCGTGTCGGGCTACGTGTCACCTGGAATCAATCCGGTTTGTGACGGTTGGTATCCGGAGGCCACTACGATCCACCCACCACCATGAACGCCGAGACAAAGAAGATGCTGACCGACCGTCGGGGCAGTTCTCCACCTTCACCACCTGCCTCGATATGCTCGCCGATCAAGTTGTTGTCCTCTCTGGTACCAATCCAGAGGAGGAAAGATGGATGAATCTGCTCCAGGAGGTTGAGACGCAATGAAGTCAGTCATGGAGGACTCAGACGCCGCCTTCATCAAGGCGACAACATAACAGGGCAAGACGCCCGTAGCGAAGCGGACCGGTACTGCGCGACCCGATCTAGAGAAGATCATGGCAATTTCCTCGACGCGAAGCCGACGCCAAGAGGGGTGCCGACCCTAGCGGCGCACGCACCGCCCTCTTCCTCGCCCATCGAGCACTTCCCCGGCCCAACACCTCGTCTACACAAGCTGTCCTTCCAGACGTATGATGGCAAGGATGATCCCCTACCATGGCTCAATCACCGTGAACAATCCTTTGGGGACAAGGTACACCAGCCATAGAGCAAGTCTGGTACGATTCATATCATCTCACAGGAGGAACACAGCAGTGGTACATGAGGCTGTCCCAGGAAAAAGCGCTAACAGATTGGACAAGCTTCACCCAGTACGTCAGTGAGAACTTCAGTCCAGCTACCCGGCGCAATCCGGCCGCTGGGTGAACTGGCATCACTGTGGAAAACCGGAACCGTCGATGACTACACGGAACAGTTCCTGGCGCACGTCGCGCGCGCAGGACACCTCCACGACAAGCAGCAGGTCAACATCTACATAGTGGGACTTGGGGAACCGCTGAAGGCGTGCATCGAGATGCAAGATCCAAACGACATGGAGACGGCCAAGTCGCCGCCCGAGCGCATGCAGCGCCGCTCACCATCCTCTACAACTCCGACAAGACGACGCAAGCAATGGGGCAAGGCACGACGACCCCGCCCCTTTGCCACGACGCCGACAGCTCCAAAGACCGACACCAACTCGGCCGCTCAAACGGCCGACACCGAGGAGATGACGGAGCGACGCAAGGCCAGACTACGGTTCAACCGCGGACGAGCCGATCACACACGGTCACAAGTGCAAGCATCTGTTCAATATAATGGTCTTCAACAACTACGATGATGACCAGGAGGGCCGAGTGACAGCGCCCCCGACGGCGCTGACATCCAACGAGCTACTGTACTACCGCGACGGACACGCCACAACGTTCATGTCGGCACCTCCCCCGCGCACTGACAAGGGAGAGCCCGGACCTGGACTCCTTAGGTCTGGCATCTTCGTGGCCATTCGAAACTTCACCCCTAGGCTGGGCAAATGTCCACGACATGCCGGTGCTTTGGACCTCTACGACACATCGATTGGCATCTTCGTTCAGCTCTGACAAGAGACACTGGAGGACCAGCGCTTGCGGCGGATCGCCCTCGACGTCACCATGGGCACCGCAGCACCAGCTTGGACGGTGGAGGATGGTCTCCTTCTCTTTGACGGCCGCTTCTACATCCCAGCTTCTTCACCTCTACTTCCGGAGTTGCTGGTGGCACTGCCGAGGGAGGGACTCGCAGGGCGAATTACATCGCCCTACCCCCGATGACGGCAGCGCCGACTGCCATCCTGCTGGACGGCATATGGCCAAGGCACCACCACGTCGGACCTGCTCGCGTCGTCTTCCTCGACGACATGGACCGACTCTTCCTCACCATCGACAACGTCCACATCAGCTACGATGCAGAGAGAGGAACACATCAGCTCTCTCCATCCATGTTCGACATCGGCTCCTTCATGTACCGTACAATGTTGAACCTGGCTGCAACACCCCCTACTCGCCGCGACATCACTATTTGGCGCCTCCTGCCTCTCTTCGTCACCCCTTCGCCCAACGACCGTTTCCTGTTCCTGGAGAGTCCGCCTCACGGCATGTGCACCAACAACTTGAGGCGGGGGTCCAGAGGGAGCTCTTGCTTGAGGCACGTCGACAGACAGAGCCACAGCAGGGACGCCCCATCCATCAGTACATCTACCATGGCTACATCGGCAACCTCCACTATCGCTAGGGGCGTTTAGTGAGATGGATAGGCAGGATAGTGATTCTGATGGTAATGATATCATGATGATGCCTATTTTTGTGAGGCATAGTTCTGGCGATTCGACTGAAAACTTGATGCAATTACATGCACACAAGACCAAGACAACATTTTACAGCCAGTGGCGTGTCTATAGGAGGAAATGATTTGAACCACATCATAGTTGGCTGTGATGTGGCTTAAAAGGGATAAAACAGTACATGTATGTACAGGTTTCTTGAAAAGAGCGAAAGTTCAATCGATTTTTTGTCCTTTATATAACTCAAGTTCATGCCTTTTTTCATCAACGGTTGAGACTATATAATAATTAATATATATGTTGAATTAAATTTGATATTTCTTCTTTTTTTTTTTTTTTCTGCACGCTAAACTAAAAAGATAAAATTACCCTCGTTTATGAAAGAGAAATAAATTCTAAACTTGCATGCGAAAAAGATTTAACAACAATTATAGAAAGGAATCATCAATTAACTCTGTGTTCCTTATATGCTAGATTATTTGTTTTCTCAGTAGATTACACACTTAAGCATTCTTATTAAAACAAAAAAAAACATAAATAACCAAGGGCTAAGATTTGCCAAACCTTTTTTTCAGCTTGCTACGCTTATCTTTATTTCACTAATCGGCAGTGAAGTTTCCCTCTCACGTAGTGAAAAAAAAAAAAAAGAGAATACTATCTCTTTGACTTGCGAACAACATCTTATCTGATACCGCGAAGTCTGGCTTAGTCAACGCTTCACATGCACCATCTACATTATTACAATATATACTCCATATTGGAGTAGAAACACCGTAATGTTACGTTAATTCAGATCTATCACTGCAATAAACTAGTGACCAATTGTATATGTACGCATTGTGCCGCATGAGTTTGAAACTTGGTCCCTACGGTAGCCATCTGTCAGTTAGCCGTTTTCTAATTCTTTTCGCGGCAGTCAAGTTTCTGTCCCATTGACTTTGATCATTCTCATCAATAATTTGCTTTCCCTACCACGATCAGTATCAACATAACGAATCATCGATCATATACAATAAGCACCCTCCCGCCCACCATCAGGCTGGCCACACATACACAATCACCTCATCCAGCGTCGCCATGGATACAGAAGTGGCATAGCTTCCAGACGACACCCTCGCCAAGGTCTTCCGCCGCCTGCCAGCACGGAGCCTCGCCGAGGCCCGGCGCGTCTGCAAGGCATGGCGCGCCGTCGTGGACGCCCACGCGCTGCTGCTCCCCTACCGCAAGCTTTCTCCCACACCGTGCACACGGTGTCTTCATCAACTACGTCGACCACTGCCGGCCACACCTCTTCGCCCGCCCCGCTGCATCCTCCGGCGAAATCGACTGCCTGCTTGGCTTCTTGCCCAGCGACCTCAGGATCCGGTGGTCGGTGCTCGACCACTGCCGAGGCCTCCTGCTGTGCAACGTCGACCGGGGCAATCAGCTCTGTGTGTGCAACCTGGCGACGCAGGAGTGGGCGCTCCTTCCCCAGCGCAGGAGCCAGACGCGGTGACTACGCTGGAGCGTACCTCGCCTTTGATCCCGCTTCATCTCCGCACTATGAGGTGTATTTGTGCCCCAATGTGCCGGAGAAGAAGCCACTGCTGCCCTCAGTCCGTCGCCGGGAGGTGGAGCAGGAACAACGACGGCGTACACATCAAGAAATAGCTGGGCCATTCTGCCTAGACTGGCTATTCTCGTCATCGTCTGGGACTGGGAGCATAGCAATTGTCGAGGAAACAGAGGAGGAAGTTAAGGAGCTTCTGCCATCCATGGACTGGGAGCATAGCAATGATCTGGGTCGTCGCTCCATGGAATGGCCACCGACGCCATGGATTTTCAAGGTGTTCTCGTCAAGGACCGGTGGGTGGGAGGAGAGGGCCTTTGTCCGGGAAGGCGAGTCTGCCGGGACAATCCAAGAGTTGGGGTTGGATCAACCACAACTGATAATTCGGGGGGGCCGCCAGAACGCTGTCTACTGGCAAGGAGCGCTTTATATACATTGCCGAGGTCACTTTATTACAAGGTAAGCATTGATCATTTTGTCCTAATAATATATAAACTATACTGTATACGCACATTAACATGCCTGTTCAAGCTGCACTAGAGTAGAGGTACTAACACAACCTTTTATTACATTATCTTTGGCATGTTTAGAGGTTATATAAGAATGAACGTGTTCAGGACAAATTTGGGAGACGAATAATAATGTACTACTAGTTGCTAATATCATACTCTTTCCATTCCAAAATATATGAAGCTATATGGGATGCGTGCAAGTCAAATTTTCTCAATTTTGACCGGGTTTATAGATAATGCGTACACCATTTTTATATCTTCAAATGATTTTATTATGAAAGTATGTTCCACGATCTATCAAAAAAATAATACTAATTATGTAGTATAAATAGTATAATATTCTTTTACATATAGTTGGTCAAAACTAGAAATTATTGACTCGACGGGAAGCGAGAATGATTTATATTGTGGGACTAAGGGAGAGTATATGTTTCTACATTGTGTTATATTTTTAGGTGTGCGGTTATATTATATTTAGCCTTTACATTGTGTCATTATAACTGTAAAATGAAAAAAAAATCAACAATGTATACCATGTGCTATTGTACAATCGAATCGTATTTGGTAACTTCATCTCTTTTTTTTTTCTAGGCTTTCATTGTCAAACCATAAGTATCAAGTAATTAAAACACCAGGATACATCAAGAGTGACCGACATGCAAAAATCTTATCTAGGGATATCGAAGAAGGGAGTGTACTTTGGGATAGTTCAGTGGTGCCAATTATGGGTTTGGACCCTTAATGAATCATGTGGTGAGACTGAGTGGATATTGAAGCATCACGTTGACCTTAAACGCTATGCCCAACATATACGAGAGTATGGTCACCAAATGGATGCACCTTGGATTGTGCATGATGATAATGTGTCTGGAATAAATCACAATGACCACGACGGCGGTGCTCAAACTCTACCAGAAGAAAGATATGAGTGGGACTCTGATAATGATGATTTCTTTACGGCCGACAAAGTTGTTGGACCAGCAGAGGAATACTATGGCGGCAGAGACATTGTGGGATTCCATCCTTACAAGGAAGTTGTATTTTTGGCCGAGTTCTTGAGTATTGCGGCCTATCATATGAACACCTCAAGGATTCAGTATCTTGGGAACTCACGCCCCGGGAGTTATTATCGTAACTACAAAAATGACATATCTGAGTCATTTGTTTACACTCCTTGCATGATTAGGGAGCTTAACGAAGGCAGTACTAACTAGAGTGGCTCATCCTGAAGATTAGCACCGTTAAGTACAACCCGGGACAATAATAGAAAGGTTATAGATCTCGTATTCGAGCACTGCCGTCTTCTTTAGTTAATTCACTGAATTTCCACCTTAAGCATTCGGGTCTTTGCTTTTTGGCACAAGTACTATGTGTCATACTGTAGTAAGTTGTTAAAGTTTTCAAGTTGGTTCTACCCTGTGTATCCGTAACTGCCTCATATTACTTTTTCATGATTCCTGTATTTCTAGTGGCTGAATTTACAATTTTTTTGTTTCAAATGTTTCAGGTGTTATAGAGACTAGTAACAGATCTAGGATTGAAACTCACCTAGGCAAATTTTCTTCGGCAATGGTTCCACCGTCTCCCCCTTGCCTCCGTGGCCTGGTCGGCGCTGGAAGTGTGCAGAAGACAAAGGAAACGTCGTGCAGTGTAATAACTGCCCTTTCCTCCTTAGACTTAAGTAGGTTATTGTTAGGGTTTGTCTACCTCGTGTTGTTGTCGGGCGAAGATCTTTGGTGCCGACGGAGATTTGGCAAGCGGTGGTTGCAGCTGCTATTGTCGAAGTTTCGGGGGCGGCGCCCAAGCAGGCTTCCCTCGCGGCTTCATCGGTGGAGATGGCGCTGTGGTTGTGGAATAAAGTCCAAGGTGACGCGGTTGACGATGGCAATGGCGTTAGTGTCCTCGTTGTCTTCACCGTTGCGCCTTCGAGGTTACTTTAGTTTCTCATTTCTATGAAGGGGGTGGGGGGGGTCGTCTTGCATATTCTAGTCAGTAGGATTTTTATTTCGCTTCGTTGTTGGTGTCGATGGCGACGGCAGATGGGTTATTGGGTGGCTGGTGGCGACATCCGTGGCAGCCGTGGGAAATAGATGCCGCCATAGGGGGTTAAGGAGCGGCCATCCATGGACGAGGACAAGGAGCTTGTTGATATTGGTTTGAGACGTCGCGCCATGGAATGGCCACCGACACTATGGATTTTTTTTTTTTTGAAAAATCTGGAGGGTCCGGAGCCCCTACAGTAATTTATTCAAAGACAATAACAAAAGTCCAAACAGAGTACAAAAAGAAAAGAACAGAGCAGCACCAGAAGTGCTCAGGAGACAAAAAAAAGAAACAAAAAAATAAAAAAGCTAATCTTCTAACTGAGCTATGTTGTGGCTCCATTGAAGAAACTGGGGGAGTTTACTAGCTTTGACCCCTCGTGCTTTAGTAAAAGCAATTCTTTCTTGAAGAAACGTTGACATTCTAGGAGGGAGGGTTGAACCCCATTGAAGATTAAACCATTCCTAACCATCCAAATGGACCAGCAGAGGAGGATCACACATCCATGAAAAAAGGAGAATGAAGCTGAGCTTTTAGGTGAGAATTAAGCTCAGGGAATGTGACACCCGTAGAGAGCTGTATGTTGATCCAATCCCAACACATGGCTGAAAATTGACATTCGAGAGAAGAGATGACCCACAGTTTCCTCGGACAAACAAGTTGCAAAAAAGAGACAACTGTAATCATCCAATTGCATTCCTTTTCTTTTCAAAATATTTCTTGTGCTGAGCCTACCTTTCACGAGGAGCCAAAAAACACTTTGTGCTTGGTTTGATAGTTAGACTTCCAAAGCCACTTGAAGGAGGGGTGGACATGGAGGTTGCCAACTAGAATTCTCGTAAACTTTTGAGGAGAACTTATTCGACCTCCAGCTATAAGTCCAGACATCCTTTGCATCGGTGGAAGGTTGAGCATCAAGCAAGGTCTGAAGCTCCTAGAATTGAAGAAAAGCTACTTCAGAGCGGGGGAGCTAGAAAAGATCAAGAACATCAGCCGGATCGAGCCTTTTCGAAACAGTAGCAAGCTTGTGGGTGGTAAAGGAAAATAGCTCACGATAAGATTACGCCAAGGAAGGATTCACCCAGGAATCATGCCGAATAAAATGGAATCACCACAATTACTATGAGGTTTTGCAATACTCTTGAATTCTTGAAGAAGCTTCAAAACATCTCTCCACCAAAATGATCCTTTTCTAACATGACTTGGCAATTTTCCATTTTTATAGTGCTTTTCCTAGACAAGATGCACCCGGGGGATGTCCTCTTTATTGAAGAATTTGTGAAGATTTTTCATCAGAAGAGCTTTGTTTTGCTTCTCAATATCAATGATCCCCAAACCTCCTTCAATTGTAGGAACACGAGTCATCTACCATTCTCGCCTTAGGAGGGGAGTTAGCATTGATCTCTGCAGCCCTCCACAAGCAATATTTTCTTTTCTTATCAACCTGTTTAATGATGCCTTTTGGCGAGCAAGAGTGCACATGAAGAAAGTAGGAAGAGCAGAAAAAACTGCATTGGTAAACAGTAGTCTCCCAGCCTGATTCAGGAAGGTAGAGATCTCACCTAGCCTTCTCTCACATTTGCTGACCAGAGGCATGAAATCCAAGGCCCTTGGTCCGTCAATAGATAGAGGCAAGCCCAAATAAGTGTAAGGAAGGCTCCCTTTAGAACAGCCAAAGGTGGCTGCAAGCAGATTGAGTTTATCCTCAGGAACATTGATTGGGACCACCATGGATTTCTGAAAATTCACCTTGAGACCAGTGGCCATGGAAAAGGCTGTTAAGCAAAGCTTGGAGGAAAAAAGCTGTTTGGCATCACCTTCGGCAATAATAAGGGTGTCATCAGCATAATGCACCATAGGAAAATCAGGTGAGCATTGCAGAGGAATTGGAAGGTTCAACAGTCCCATGTCTTTAGCTTTGTTGATCATAGACTATAAGAAATCAACAGCCAACACAAACAAGAGGGGAGAAAGGGGATCCCCCTACCTGACACCTCTTCTACAGTGGATTGTCTTACCAGGAACACCATTAAGGAGAACCGCAGAGGTCCCCAGAGCTAAAATGGCATTCATCCACTCAATCCATTTCAGACCAAAACCCTTAGCCTGCATGATGGTGATCATAGCTTGATGCTCAATTTTATCAAAAGCTTTTTCAAAATCCGACTTGATGATTACAATCTCCTTATTTGAGTGGTTGACAGAGATGAAGATATTCAAATGCCCATGCAAGACAATCTGGATAGTTCTATTTTTGATGAATCCATACTGGTTCTTATGAATCGAGAGAGGTCACACATGGCTAGAGTCTATTTGCCAAAATTTTTGTGACGAGCTTCACAGAAGAGTTGAGCAGTCAGGTGGGTCTAAAATCATTTACCCTCCTGGCATTTTCCACTTTTGAAATTAGAGTGATAAAAGAGGAGTTAATGCTTCTCGGTGTTCTACTCAAGGACCGGTGGGTGGGAGGAGAGGGCCTTTGTCTGGGAAGGCGACACCTGGGCTGTATGAAGGTATGAACACGTTTCTTGCAGTAACGGCCATGCAATCTTAGCTGGGACTAAAGCTTCTTAATTGCACTAACACACTTTGGTGATCGTTACAACTGGGAATAAAATGTACAGTTGGTCCTATAGTTTGTATTATAAAAAACCGAGACTGAAGGTTCCATATATGATTCCTTTAGTCACAATACAGTTAGGCCACAGACAAAAGGTGTTTCTCTACTAGTGATGCTTGTGGCAAGAAAAATTGTTCCAAGAAGTTTTCATCTACCATATATTCATGTCGTGATGAACACATAAGAATTTCGGTGTGAGATGATCTGATCGATGGTGATTTAAATAACAGCGGCTTGCTAAATTCGACACGTTTTGAGTTCCTCAATTGTGGCTGTTCTAACCTTTAAGCCGTGCCATCTTATGGCTGCCAAGCAAAACAAGCGTAAAGCTCTCGTAGCACGTAACTACGATCGATTTGGTTCGACACCGTCCTTTGCCTTTTTCATGTAGGAATCATTACGCAACTAGATAGAAACCTCTCTTATCATCTGTTGTGCCTCTAGTCCGAGCTAACCGCACAGACGAGGCAAATTCAAGGTAGTGTTCACCCACCACTCTTTTATCATTGGAAAAACAAAAATATGTTTACATATCTACTATAATGGCACACATCTTTCTATTTTTTGGCACAAGCAACATCATCCGTCGGATCTCACAACCAAGGGCTAGGATTCAAAGTTTGTGCAGAGGTCTTACATCTCTCACATCCGCCGCGGCCTCACACCGCTCCACTCGGCCTCCCTTGCGAATCGACCAGGGGTTCGATTCCTTGGGAAATCAACACCCTCACCCTCCGCCACACCTCGCAACCAAGGTTGAAGCCCATTACCGCAAAAACAAAAATGGAAACGCTGGAAAACGATGCTCCTCCTCTCCCCACAGACGGTGTGGTGCACGCCGCGGACACGGAGCACACGTATAGGGTTTCGCGGCCGCCGCTGCGCCGGTCTCGCCCTGTGCCTCCATCTGTAGCAGCGAGCAGGCTCAGCCCCCGCGATGGGCGACCGCGAAATCCTAGCCGGCCCCTCCCCCGATCGCGCAGACGTCGAGGGAGCGGCGCGGCCTCAACGGGCGGACCCCTGTGGGAGAAGGGCTCTACCGTCCGATGGCGCGATCACTAGAATCTGGCGCTGGTGTCCGTCTCTCCGAGATGTGGCATGAGCAATTGGTTTTCAACAACTATGATTCCAGATTTACAGGTACTATCCTGTTGTTCTTTGGTCTTGGTTTTGATTGGTGTTGCTTCTGGTTTTTTTTGCAGATTTGTTGGTTCTTGCTGAAGGATCTCCGTGAGGGAAGACCCAAGCTAAGAAGTCTGAGGCGTATTCTTCGTGTTAAGGCACCTGTAGGTACATTGATGAAACTATATGGAGATATGATTTCTTAGCATAGTACTAAATCAAGGTGTCACAAAATAAGCACCTGAGGTTTGTATGTAGGGGTAAATATATTTTTTCAGAACAGGTTGTTGTCCTTAACAATACGTCGCATTGTACTACAATGATTGTAGTGACTAATACTATGCTCAGAAAGGACACCATGCCAAATAAATGGTGGCACCACCTGAAGCTATATCTGAACTGTACCCCTCAGTTCAGTAGCAAGCACTGAAAATTGTTGCAACAGCACCACATAACCTTCGGTGAATGCAGGCACTTTGAATTTTTTTCTCCATGTCAAAAAAAAAAAATATCAATGCACTTGTGCTTTAGGTGTGGAATAGTCAATGGTCTCAACTGAAGGTAGATTAGGAATTGTTTCCACCTGGAGTAGCTGAAAATAATAATATATATACACTTTGGCATTTTAGTTTACGCTAAAAAGGCATGAATATACTTGGACAGGGAACTTGGTCGATTTTTAATAATTATTGTTAATCTATAATCCTCAGCACATGGATGTCTGATCCAACATTGCTATGAAAAGTTAAAGTTAACTGCAGGACTGCACCCCTTCCATGCCACAGTGCCATACATGAGGTGGGTTTCATCAGAAAAGTTTTGAATACACGATTTTGGTCAATTCCAATCATGTAGTTGTAGCATAATTTGTCAATCTGCAAAGATTCCGACTTCTTTACTGGTATATAAAGATGCATCGATTTGTCATGATGAATTTGTTAGAATTTTTTTTTTTTTGACCATAGTTCCTCTTCTGATTGAAGGTGAACCACTGCAAGTGCAAGTATGTCATATCGGTGTGATTAATTTTGCCGGGGAAGGTTTGCTATGGAGGCAATTTGTAAAGGCATCTCGTCAGAATGATTTGATAACTAGGTTCTACCCAATTCACCTATCTGCAATAACCTGGTTGTTTTAACTATATTGTTCTTATTCTACACTTTGCAATAAGTCAAGGCTGATTTATTGCAATCAAACGTTATCCACTTACATATGCAACACAAAGATCTAATTGTTGAATACATGTCAGTTTCCATGTAGGGAATTAAAAATTGGTGTGTACCAAAAGGTTAGTCTTCTGAAATAAGTAAGAACATCTGATAGGTTGTTCAAACAAGCATGTGTTGTGATCTGAACATGTTTCAAAAGACACTACCATGTGATAGGCTGCGGACACATGGAAAGGAGAATTAAAGTTCTTCCCTTGTCAAAGGTATTGCGATCATTCTTCGCTCTTCCTGGGAATATGTAGATGTTGCCATTCATGTAATTTATATTGTATTTTTCTTTTTAGCCATTGTTCATGCAAAGATGAACCTTTCACCACTGTTTTGATTCTTTTAGACTACATTTCCTTTGGGTTGTGTTCGTTTGGTTTTAAGAAATCTGCGCTGCTCTAGGCGTAGCTAATGTGTCAAATTAACTACAGTAGTACAGTTGGTGTCAAATTAGCTCCGTGCGGGATTGCGAGCTATCTGAATACTTGCTTGGTCTGTTGCTAGCATGGCCACCCAAGCGTCATAGTAAACATCATATAGATGATGGTCAGAATACTTGCTCAGTCTACAACTGATCAGTATTTGTCGATCTACATTCAGTATGCGCCTTCAAAGTTTCTGTTTCCTATTTGTTTTTTGGAAAAAGTCTACTTAACCCCTGAACTATAGAGGCGTGATTAGTCCTTTCCATGAACTTTAAAACTGTCTAAGCAGCACATTAAACTATCGTAAACCGGCTAAATTACCCCCTGGGCGGGTTTGGCAGGGCAGTTTTGCCACCGTGGCGGCGGTTTTGCCAGCGTGGGCGCCAGCCTGTAGGTGGATTGGACACAGTGGCGCAGTGGATGGGTTGCGGGTGGGTTTAATGGCCTGACGAGTGGGGCCCCAATTCCGAAATCCAATTGGCACTCGAAGGCGGCGGCCGGTTTCCCTAATCGCCCGCGTCGCGATGCGGGCGGTGGCGTCGGTGGCGGGCGACCCCCGCCTCGTGCACAATACCTGCATCCTAGCACACGTGGACCACGGCAAGACCTCCCTCGCGGACCACCTCATGGCCTCGGCGGCAGCGGCTCCTCCACCCGGTTGGCGGAAGCGCGGTTCATGGACCACCTCCCGGAGGAGCAGCGGCGCGCCATCACGATGAAGTCCTCCTCCGTGGCGCTCCCGCACGCCAAGACCCACGGGGTCCACCGCGTGAACCTGATCGACTCGGCGCCGCCGCCGTGGACATAGCCTGAGGCCGCGCGAAGGTTTCCCATCGCGAGACGCCGAAAGCAGCTGCCGGTGTTGGCGACGGCGTCGCCGGGCGATTTGGTGGCGGAGGCGGCGACGGCAATGGGGCGGACGGAACAGGGCGCTGAAGGTGAACCCGTCGGGGCCGAGCCCGAGCCCGAGCGGGCGCAAGAGTGCCCAGCGCCGCGACGAGGTCATGGGCGGCGTAGCAGGAAACCAAATGGTGGGAGACGGCGCCGGTGCCGGACGTCGCCACGCCGAGGCGCTCAGGTCCGGCGCGCCCAGCATCGCGCTGATGCTCGCCTGTGGCCAAAGTCTGCGCACCCGAGACGTTCTTCACGAAGCACGAGCTCACTGGGTCCACGCCCTTTGCAGAGCCAGACGAACGCCGCGGCACTCGGCAGTGGCCGGCATGTAATGATGTAACACGAGGTGTCGCTAGCGCTGTAGCCGTCGTCGTCGATGACTTTGCCGGCGCCGGCGCCACCGTCGTGTCCGGCAGCAGGAACGGGAGCAGCTAGCTTCTTGTGGTGGCCATGCACACTATCTCGCATGCATGTTGTTGCGACGGTGCAGTGCAGCTAGCTTCATCTGAGGTATGTTCACGTACGTAGATGCATGAGGTTCGCCTGCCTCTGACCACGGGCAGCGGCACCGGCGAGGATCAGCCGCCGCCCATGTTCGTGGAGTACGTGCTCAGGCCTCTGTGGAAGGTGTACCAGAGGGGCCTGAGACCGGACAGCGCCAAGTGGATGGACGACAACGTGGTCTCCTTCTTCAAGCTGGCGGTGTCGCCGCGGGAGCTGAACAGCAAGGACCCAAGTTGTCGCTGCATGCCGTCATGCGAGCGTGGCTGCCGCTCGCGGACTCGGTCATGGAGATGCTCGTCGAGTGCACGCCCGACCCCGTCGCCGCCCAGGCGTTCAGAGTGGCAAGGCGTATTTGAGCTGGGAACGTTCCTGACAGCTCGGTCCCACCCGTCAGTCTCAATCCGGCACATGTGACCCATCCACTGCGCCATCGTGTCCAATCCACCTACAGGTTGGCGCCCGCGCTGGCAAAACCGTCGCCACGGTGGCAAAACTGCACTGCCAAACCCGCCCAGGGGGTAATTTAGCCGGTTTACGATAGTTTAATGTCTTTGCTTAGACGGTTTTAAAGTTCATGGAAAGGACTAATCACACCCCTATAGTTCAGGGGGTTAAGTAGACTTTTTCCTTTGTTTTTTGCTTTTCAGGCAAGCAGAAGATGCAATGTTTTTTGCTTATCTGTTTCCTATTTGTTTTTTGCTTTTCAGGCAAGCAGAAGATGCAATGTTTTTTGCTTACCGATGGATACGAAAGGGTTTTGCTTAAAATTGCCCAGGATTATTAACTTCAGTGCCCGTCAAGGCAAATGTTTGGCCCAGGATTATGAGATCCACTGAAAAACTAAAATGTTTCAGAACATGAGAAGACGCAAGCAAGTCGTCAGCTCACTCGAGCTCCTGCGCACAGAATAGCATGTAGGACAGCTAGCCAGTACACAATTTGTCAATCAAAGAGTTGAACAGAATCATATATATCCGATCGATCCAGATGTGTGTAGTGATATGGTGAAGAGAACGTATCCTGTGCACACTGTGCTTGTATGCAACCGTGCACACTATCGATCTGGAACGTTACGAAAACCCGCTTTCACGCCCTTGTTAGTTTTGCATTTGGACCCCCGCGCGGCCAGACAGGGTGGGTTTCCGTCCAGTGGCGGAGCCGCCAGTATGGCGAGGTGTGGCGGCCGCCATACCTTCACCGCCGGCGACCCGCCCCCTCCCTCGCGCGTGGGTGGCAGACTTGACCGGCGGCGGAAGTTTCCGTCGAGCAGTTCTTGTTTCAGTCGAATAGAGAGGAACTGAGATAGAAGATAACGATTCATCAGTCATGGGCTAGCCCTTCAACCAACTTGGGCCTTTATTAACTTGAGAAGTATTGGGCCACGGGCCAGCCCATCAGTCATAGAAGGCCATCGGAGTCCATCAGTCATCAATCAATTATCAATTCCTGGTAAGACCGACCGACGTCACAGACGGAAGCCCTCGCGGAAGCCCTCGCGACGAGTCAGGCCGTCTCGCATATCGTCTCTCGCGCTCAGGTGGCAGTCGCCGATTCGCCGAGTTCTCTGGAATCCTTCCTGTTGGTGATCGCGTCTAATTAGTTCCCTGTTCGGATGATTTTTTTTAAAAAAAAAATGAGTAGTGATAAGTTCGCCATACGTACATTTTAATCCTGGCCGCCACTGTTTCCGTCGCCCTCAATCTCACGCCACGCCGCTTTTCCTGCTCATGCCGCTGCTGCGGAGGGCGGGATTGGGGCCGCCGTCAACCGCCCTTTCCCCCGCCGCCCGGCAGTCATGGCCGTTCGCGATCGGCGCTCTGTCGCCCGCCTCTCCCCCCTCGGCGTCGGTTCGCATCGGCGCTCCTAGAGATTGGCCGCCGCCCGGCCGCCCCTTGCTTGTGCCCGAGTTGGGCATGGTCATCCGCCGCGGCGGCCGCCGCCAGCTGCTGGCCCACACCGCCCCTTCGTCGGCGCAGGCGGCTGCTGGCCCTCGCCGGTCTTAGCCTCTCGGCGCCATGCGGTCCAGGCTTGGGTGCAGGAGGGGGTTTCTTGCAAAAATGAATTAGTTGTCAAGGGGCCGGCGGGCGTTAAAATGAAAAAAAAAAATCTCCTGCTCATGCTGCTGGCCCGCGGATGGGAGATGGACGTTCGGATCGCTAGTGTGCACGGTTGCATACAAGCATGGTATGTACAGGATGCGTTCTCTATGATGAAAGAGACATGCATGAGAGCAACGAGCCCTCTAGGGAGAGGCGGGAGCCAGCTAGGTGCCAATGCAACAACCCCTAGCTCATGCATGAGTCGTGTGAACGGAATGAAATTAAGGTTGACGATCTAGCTAAGTTGCTTGATCGTGACAATTAAACACACCTGCATTTAGGCAATTAGTAATAAGGTGGAGGGTGTGGGGGAGGGGGCTTGTGCCCCCCCATTGCTGCTAACGCACCTACATTTAGGCAATTAGTTCTTGAATAAATACATGTACGACATTCTTCCAATTCACTGATGTATTTATTCAGACCTGCGTTCTTTCAATTGCCTTGCCAAACCCGTGATCTATTGTGGCCTCATCCCATGTCCAGAAGAGTAATTAAAACACCAGTTTACATCAGGAGGGACCCACATGAAAAACCTTATCTAGGGATATCAAAGAAGGGAGTGTACTTTGGGATAGTTCAGTGGTGCCAATTATGGGTTTGGACCCTTAATGAATCATGTGGTGAGACCGAGTGGATATTGAAGCATCACGTTGACCTTAAACGCTATGCCCAACATATATGAGAGTATGGTCGCCAAATGGATGCACCTTGGATTGTGCATGATGATAATGTGTCTGCAATAAATCACAATGACCACGACAGCGGTGCTCAAACTCTACCCAAAGAAAGATATGAGTGGGACTCCGATAATGATGATTTCTTTACGGCTGACAAAGTTGTTGGACCAGCAGAGGAATTCTATGGCGGCTTGGACATTGTGGGATTCCATCCTTACAAGGAAGTTGTATTTTTTGGCCGAGTTCTTGAGTATTGTAGCCTATCAATTGAACACCTCAAGGATTCAGTATCTTGGGAACTCATGCCCCGGGAGTTATTATCGAAACTACACAAATGACATTTTGTCAGGAAGGGGACTCTGCACGCTATTCACCGTCCGACAAGAGCAACAACAAGTGGCTAAGCTGTGACTATCGCGGGCCGTGGGCCGTTTTATTTCGTTGTCGGTTATCGTTCTGAGTTTGGGCCAATCGGCCTTGTAATGAACACGGCCACCATTTAGGTGGAGAGGGAGGTTGGGCGGCAAGTCATCGAGAACAGAAACAATCATTCGTTATTCAGTTTCGTCAGTTTCCTTTTCTGTTATTGTTCTTCGTTGTTCTTCGTTCTCGTTTCCTTCGATTCCAAGTTATCCCCTCACGAATCCAGCTAGCTCACGTCGGTGCCTGATCCATGGCCCGACACATTTATGAGTCATTTGTTTACACTCCTTGCATGATCAGAGAGCTTAACGAAGGTGCAGTACTGACTTGAGTGGCTCATCATGAAGATTAGCACCGTTAAGTACAACCAGGACAGCTGAACTCAATAGAGGGGTTGTAGAGCTCATGCTCTAGCACTGGTGCCTTGTTTTTGAGAAATAGCACTGGTGCCTTGTTCAGTTAATTCACTGAATTTCCACCTTAAGCATTTGGGTCTTTGCTTTTCAGCACAAGTACTTTGTACTGTAATATGTTGCTAATGTTTTCAAGTTGGTCCCACCTATGTATCGATCATACAAGTGCCTCAGATTAGTTTGTTTTATGTGTGGCTGAAATTTCCAATTGTTTGCGCCATAAGACGGATGGCGTGGAGACTCGCGTAGGCCAGGCCTCGGCGTGGATCCAAGCGCTTGAGACGCTACCTCCGGCGGCGGCGGCGACTCTGGAGGCGGCGACGCCATTGGGAGCCGTCTCTGCGTCGACGACATCGGCACCCCTGCATCCGCTCCTGGTCACGGCGCAACTGGTGGCGTCCATGTCGTTCGCTGCTCAGAGTTCGTGGCTGCCACCGAGGGTATCGATTCCATCCAACTCATTCTCGGGCCCGTCGACTGCGATGTTCCACGCGGCGTCGGCCACCACCAGGGATTCAAGTACCAGCAGCGGCCGGGATTGTAGCAGCAGTTTGCGCCCCCGCCGCCAAGACATCCCCAAGGCTGGCTGGACCTGAGCGTGGCTCCGATTTCGTCGCCCGCCGCGCGCGGCAGCGGTGACAGGCCCATGGGACATAGCGGTGACTGCGGTGGAATCTATGGATTCCAGCTGTAGTACAATCTTCAGGGTACGTCTTCTAGACCACCTATGCAATTCTTTCAGCGTGATTGGGATAGAGTTCATAGAGATGCAGATCATAGTTATCAGCATAGTCGTGCACCGCCTTTCCCTAAGATGGAGTTCCCCATTTTCGATGGCACAAACCCACGTCTTTGGCGTGATAATTGTGAAATGTTCTTAGACTTTGGGGCAGTATTGATGCAGGATAAACACCCCATTGCATATCTTAGTAAAGCTGTGTGTACAAAGAACCAAGCATTATCTACTTATGAAAAGGAGTGTCTAGCAATCATTTTAGCAGTGGAGAAATGGAGGTAGTACTTGCAGCATATGGAATTCATCATCAAGACTGACCACAAGAGTTTGTCGCAGTTAAGCGAACACAGGGTGGTCACTAAAATACAGCAGAAAGCTCTGTACAAGCTGATGGACTTGCACTTCAAGGTGGAATATAAACAAGGCAAAACTAATATTGCAGCAGATTCCTTGTCAAGGTGCCATCAAATCAGTGTTATTCAGTCTGTCTCATCTGTTTATGCTGAGTGGCTGGAAAGAGTAAAAAATGGGTATGAAGATGATCCGTTGGCTTTGGAATTCTTAGCTAACCCAGCAGCTGATACACCAAAATTCAAACACTTTTCTGTTGATGATGGAGTCATTAGACAGCATGGCAAAGTTTGGCTGGGCAGCAACAAGTTAGCTCACAACCATATTTTTCAAGCTATTCACAGTTCAGGAGTGGGTGGTCATTCTAGAGTATTAGCAACCTATCACAGGCTCAAGCAAATCTTTATCTGGCCTAAGATGAGAGAGGATGTGGAAAATTTTGTCAGGCAATGTTCTGTGTGCCAGCAAGCCAAAACTGAACATGTGAAGAAGCCTGGGCTGTGAGCATCAAACAAGGTTTCTCAAACATATGGCACGAAACCCTCTGCCTCCCTCACGAAACAGACAGCACAAGTCTTAAAAATGTGCTGTTATCCATCCAGTAAATCACTTCTTCAATTTTGCTTCCAGAGCAATCTTCTGCATCACTCTCTCCTTTTTTGCCTCTTGCATCTTTTCACTTAGTTCCCAACTGCACAAAACAAAGCACTGTCACAAGGCAATCAATGCTCCAGACTTGCATACATGACATTTAAGAGTACAGCACATTTGAATGGAGTAAAATATGTAACAATCACCTTAGAGGCATGACTGAATATTTTTCAAAGTCATGGCCACTGCAGATTTCAGACAAGGTTTCTTCTTTTCTATACATTCTTGATCCTGATTACCAATAGCCGTGGTAGAATTTCAACTATGGGGTAACCTCCTAGCCCCTACTGTTTACCTATCATGTTTCCTCCTTATATGTGTTGGTCAACGAGCTAAAATGACTTTTCTATTAGGGGCCTGTTTGGGACCGCATTTTTGAAATTCGCTTATAAGCTGAGCAGACTTATCGGATACGCCGCGGTCTAGAGAATTTGATTTCCAAATAAGCAGGGTGTTTGGTTGTCTGGTTATTTGTGATAGATTATTTGTTACGAGTGTAAAAGACCAAACTGCCCCTTATCCAAATATAGGACTTCTCCCCGGGGAGGTGCTGATCCGCCGGCATCCGGCCGTGGAGGGGGCACCGCAGGCCCTTGGGGACGGGATGGGCTACCGCCGCCTCCATGGATCTCGTCGGTGGTGTTTGACGACGGTCCGAAGAGCGCGTCGTAGAAGAAGGTGGGGCGCACAAGGTAGCGGTTTTCGGTCCATGGGGAGCTCGTGCAGAACTTGCCCCGGGGCGGAGCGGGAAGGTGTAGAGCGTGGCGATCGTGGGGTCGACGAGGCCGGGAGCGAGACCTCATGCTCCCTGCTTTGGGAGCCCAGCTGCCGCGGCAGAGAAAATGCCGGAGGAGGACGACGAGATCGTGTCCGCGGTTGTGGCGGAGGAAGATCCCGTCTTGCATGCTGGATACTAGACTATGAGATTGCCACCGGGCCGCCGGGATCGGCGGGAGACACAATGCCGGGATCACCGGGAGGGAGATGGACGGGCTCCCACTCGGCGGCTTTGACTACTCGACCGGTGCTGCGAGATGGACGGGCTCCCGCTCAATGCCTCGGCCAGTCTTTGCGAGCTGCCGGTGGTACGTGTAGCTTCCGTGGGCGTCGCCGGCCTGCTCCTACTTGACGGCCGCCGCGTCGCGAGATCCGGAGGGAAGCGCCACGCATTCGTGAGATCCGGAGGTGGAGTGCGATAGAAGAGGGAAGGGGGGCGGTTGTGGAAAAAGCGTCACTTTTTCGAACGCGAGATAAGAGCCACTTATGGAAACACAGTCTTTGGAGGCGCTTATTTTGCGGTGGCGTTACGAGGCGCTTGACGAGAAAAGCGAAGTGTTTGGCGGGCTTATTTCACTTTTCCGCTCAAAATCTAAGCATAAGCGGTCCCAAATAGGGCCTAGAAGCAGTATGGAAATCAAGATGGTTGTTCATAAGAAAGTAAAGATGTCAATATCATAAAGCATATGCGCTTAGCTTTGGTAGGTTTTGTAATGTACAGAGCTAACTGGGTGAGGGATGCAAAGTCTGAACAGAAGATCACTTATGTTGGCTAGTTTAATGGCTTAATGCATAGTATTTTGCACTGGCTTTAAACACATGACAAGATTATGTTATAGTTTGACCATGAGATTAGCAGATTAATCTGTTCATATCTCACCATGTCAAATCACTGGTAGCAGATTGGCTACTTTTGAACTATAAGCACAGAAATTGCATATATCCTAAACACCTAGCCACCTACACCATCATGTTCTACTCATCATGTTTTTAAATGTAAACAAGACGCTGCTAAACACACCAATACTTCCTGCAGTGTGCTACAAACAAGATACAACAATAGCAAGAGACGTAATATTACCTTGTGATAGCATTCTCACTCAAGAAAGAGGAGAAATTGCTGGCGATGAAGTTATGGCCAAAGAAATAGTACCTGCCATCCCTTTTAGGAGGATATCCATCTGCTTCTTCCTCTTCATCAACATAGAGAGCACTTGACTGCAGCTTCTTGTTCCTCATGTTGACCTCAATCATCGAATAAAAGCTACGGTCCTCACCTTCCAGTAGGAAGTAGATGACATCTGGATCAACCAAGCTCACCATAGGAAAACTTGGCCGCACAAGTGGAAGGCAACTCTGGCCAGTGCCATAAAGATCAAAGAACTCCTTATCACCCATTATGGTGTCCACATCCTTCCTCCATTCGCCACCTCGATGGATATTATGCAAAGTCCATGCTGTTATGGTGAAGGGACCAGGAGAAGAAGGGTGCTTGGTAAGAATACGAGGCGAGCTTAATGATACCAGCATTAGTGACACGGAGACACCGCAATGGGTCGAGTTGAACCAGCATCTCCGTATGGGCGGCGATTCTTCAAAGCCCGAGAAGGCGAGTGGGATGAACTGGAGTTGGTTCTTGCCGCTGTCGGTGAGGACATCAATGAGCAGCATGCCTGGTAATAGTCCACCCAGCACAACCGCTCGCTGCCAATGGGCACGCACGACGCCGCTCCACCACAAGGAGAGGTTGATCTTCATGTCCGCAGGGATCTGCGACCTCTTAACGCTCCACCGAATTGGAATGGAAGAGCCGGGAGGCGGATGGTGCAGCGAGGCGAGCTCGACTTCCCCGGTGCGGGATACAGCGTGAGCTCGCCACCGTGAACTCGCCCGTCGTCGTCACCGTGGGCACTGGGATGCCCATCTCCTTGTCCAACATGGTGCGCCGCGCTGGCTGCGGTAGGGTTGGAAGTTGTTGACGCTCAAAATAGTCCCATGCTATTTTTGGAATGGAAAAATGTGAGAGAAAGAATGGATGCATGGACAACATTATTTTATATGAAGAATGCGTGTCAAAAGATGTCCTAAATATAGCTAAACATGCATGGCTTGGAAAATCTGGTGGAGGAGACTAAACATGCATACGGAGTCGACCGGACTGGCATGCGTCCGGTCATGCATCCGATTTGTGGCGTCCGGTCATCGCATGCCTTCGATGCTATTTCAGTGCTCTTCGGAATTTCGGCCCGGAAGCTATGACCGGAGCGTCCGGTCATGCATCCGGCTGCGGCGTCCGGTCATCGCATGCATTCGATGCTATTTCAGGGCTCTCTGGAATTTCGACCGGAAGCTATGACCGGAGCGTCCGGTCGGCCCAAATGCAGCGTCCGGTCACCATGCGACGGACCGTGTCCGTACAATCCCGAACCGATTTCTTTCCTAATCGTGTTTGGGTCGGATTTTGAGGCTTGGAAACGTCCAAGGACGGTTTCCTAAAAGGATAAGACCACCCTTCTCTATATAATAAAGAGGTTCATGGCCGATTTGATCCCATCTACATCCAATCGACAACCAATCTATCTCTGTCCCGTTTGTAGGTCATCTTCTTCCCTCAACCCCCTACGTTGCTGTTATTTGGCGAACTCCGCGTTCTTCGTCGGCGTTCTAGGCGGCCACGCTGGTCCTAGAGCACCCCTCGCGTGCATCCTCCCGACGGGTCTTCCGGAGGTGCGTTCGAGGTTCTTCCGGCCGTCACCGAGCTCTCGTCACCCCTACCGATTCTGGATCGGTTAGGGCGGCCACGCTGCGGTGGTCGCTGCTACAAAGGTCGATCGCGATCTTCGTGGGCGTCCAAGGCCCTCCCGGTGTGTTGGTGTGAAGCCCTAAATTCGTGTCAACACACTTTTTGGCGACTCATTTGGGGAATTCGAGGCGTCAATTGCGTTTTGAAGACTCCAACATCATGCACGCCAACAACAAGAGCGGTGGTGCTTCAACTAGCGAGATACATGACGACAACGTCATCCACCCCTCTTCCGTTGATCAGCTTCTCGATGAATTGAAGGCTAAGATGCAACGGATGATAGAAGCTACTCAACGTGCGTTCACGGAGAGTTGTGCCATGGGTCGTGGCGACAAGGTGGAGCTGTACAGGCCTGTCACCGTCAGTCTTCCCACCGATTCATCTACTCCAGAGGTTGAGGTAACGGATACTGGTCCTAAATTTGATGATTCTTATCCTCAACATGCTGATTATGCCGCTATGCTTGATGGCCATAAGAAAGAAATAGATCAAAATTTTATTGCTGCTGTAGGCATGATTATGGCTAGGTTTGATAAGTTAGAAGGTAGAGCTCCTAGAATAGAAGAGTTTGATGATTATGAGCATGAGTTTGGTATGCCTTCTAATTTTTATGAGAATCAAGCATTATACACCGCTTATAGTAGAGGGAATCGTCCCAATCGGCTCCCACGGAAGCCGATAAAGCCGATTCTTCCACTACTATGGAAGTGGTTAATAATAAAGCAAATTGTCACGTTTGCCGATGTTCAAGACCAAAATCGGCAAACCATTAATAGAACCATAAACGCTAGGAATTAGGGGGCAATACCGTATTACCCAACCCACCGAAATCCCCTAGCCAAATTCCTGTTTTGGGCAATGAAACTTCAGCTCCAAATCTGTAACACCCCAAATTTTGCTTCTTTTGAAAATAGAATAAAATGATTTATTTATGTATTTTTGTGCTCATAAAATATAGGAAAATAAATATTTTTATGAAATTAAAATTTATCATAGGGTCTAGCAACATGCTTGAGCATTCATGCAGCTGCATTTGTTTTTATGAGATGACTGGTTTTGACTGAAATTGAAAAGGATTTCAAATCCCTTGTGAAACTCTATTTGAAATTGAGCTTCAAATAAAAAGAAAAGGCTATTCTTTTTCTCTCTCTTTTCTTTCTCTATATTCCAGCCCAGTCGGCCTTGCTTTCTTCTCATTGACCGAGTGGCCCATCCTTCTCTGGCCAGCCATCAATCATTTTCTATCTCAATAATCTTTGTGTTCTTTTTACATTGGGATTATTGATTTGTATAAGCCGTACACGTGAAGGACTCCATGTCAATCTCACGATGTTAGCCATATGACCATCTCTTGTCTATATATATATATATATATAGCAAGCCTTTGAGCGATCGCTGATTCTTTTCTTAAACCCTAAAAACCAAACCAATCTATGCGCTGATGGAAGCAGCAGCCACGAGTTGTTCATCTGCTCTCGTTACCAGCTAGCGTCGCCGGCTGCCCCTACATACAACCGACCACGCCTCAAGCCTGCAGGGCCGCCGCGCAAGTCCTGATCGCCGCCATCCAAGCCCTAGCATGTGTTGCTGCCCAGTTGAATCTGCCGAGGAGTCGAGCCCGTCCGCCGAAGCCACCTCGGCGTCCTGTGATGTTTCTCCATCGTTCCGAGCCTGACACCAAGGTGACGAAGCCTGTTCCATCTCCTTCTACCTCCTTGTTTTTCCTTTCTATCGTGTGCTTATCACCATCAAACAGCGTAGAACCTGTTCGTCCACCGTTACATCGAGTCGCATGCTGTCCATGTTCGCTCGAGAGCCAGTAAAATCTCCCTTGGTGAGTTCGCTGTCACCCATGCTTGCTCCCTGTGCTTTCCACGACACGAATCGTGATCCATAGGGCCTTCAACATGTTTGCCGGCTAGCTCCATACAGCCGGCAATGAAGCCACCATATCAGTGCTGCTGACCGTGCCCAACCCATAGCCGAGACACACCCATGCGCAAGAACGCTGCCACGCGCATCGAAGCTATGGCAGTGCGCCGTGCCTTTTTTGTGTGCCTGCTGAATTCGTTGCTAGCTCAACCAGTTGCTACCTTGAGGATGTCATCACACGTTTTCTTGCCGTTTTTCCTTTAGCAAAATAAATCTAGGAATACAATGCAAATACATATGCACCTCCATCCATCTTGAGCCACATCCTTGAATCTATGCTCCAGATTAAAACATACCCCTTCACCAAAACTTTGCTACAGAGACCCTAAGCTTCTCCAATATCTAATCATGGTCTTCTCAGTAATCAAAATCAGATTCAATTATTTTATTTCGAAAATCACAAATTGACACTATCTTGTTTTGCTCATAAAATCTTCGTTTTAAATCCGTTTTAGTCCGTTCAAATTGCGTTAGATTCGTACTTCCGTTATCTACATGTTAGTATCACTGTTTTTCATGTTTCAAACTTTTAAATTTTGAATTTGAATTTAGTTTATTATTTTATTACTAATAAATTGGTAAAATTCATATCTACGCCGCTTTAGCTCCGATTTCTGTGATCTTTACGCCTGTGTGATCGTAGAGACGTGTAGAATAGTTTTATGTACTTTTTAAACTGTTTTCCCACTGTTGGTCTACTGTTCTAATGGTATCTTGTTTGCCATGCATGATTGGATCCATGTGTTTGTGTGTTCTTTGATTGGAATCGAGTAGATCGGTGAGCTTTATATTGTTGATCTCGAAGAAGACCGTGATCTATAAGAAGTTGATGAAGAAGGTGTTTTTGGGAAAGCATTGGACTTGAAGAATGGATCTATATTTAAGGCAAGTATAGTTTTGGGATATGCTATCTTTAAACCATGATCTTATGGCTTGCTTAATGTTTATGCACTGAACGTTAAATATGAATTGTTGATAACATGGTTCATAGGGCGAAAGAGCTATGTTTTGTTTATGAAGCTCTTAGCTCTCCATAAGGACTTATTCATTTGTGATCATCCGGGATATACAGTACAGCTATGGGGGCCACATGGCTCTGGCTCTAGTTGTTCAAGGGTTTTACCTAACTTTGTTGGTGGTTTGCCAGAATTGGGAGAAATGGGGTTGTAGCTCTGTTGGCCACTTAATATTTTTAGGAGGGCCTTTGAACGACTTTTATATGGTTTTCATTTGTTTGGGGAGTCATGAACCTACTGGTGGAAACCATGACCCGTAGTGAAAGTGTACACCTACTGCAGAGTTTAAAACTGTTATAATGGCCGTGTTCGCGGTCATGAACGGCCTTGGAGACATCTATGAATAGAATCACATGCTTATTATGTTGATAATTAACTTGATGTTTATAACTGTTGACTATACATGCTTATTAAATTGTTCATGATTTATCGTTTCATGCTATTCATTATTTATGTTATAATGATCATGGGTTTTGGGGTAGATATTGCCTAGCTATATTTGCGGAGTTCGACATGGACTCACTCTTGCTATTCCCCACACCTCGGGGAAGAAGTTAGGCTTGTGATCAACCAGTCAATCGTTCCCCTCGTGGTGCCTACATCGAAAGAGAGAGAGTCTTTTCCGTCGCCGCTAGCCGAGGTTATGTCTTTCTTGTTAGGTTTGTTTTATCTTAAGCATTGTGAATTGATTACCATTCATTTGTAAACTATATGTGAGATTTGACTTCGGGGCTCACATATGGCTTCATCGGGTTTTTGTTCTTAAAACGGGTGTTACAAAATCCTCCTCCTGCCGATATGACCGATGCGTTTAATCGGCTAAAGGAAGATTTAAATAAGTCTTTGCAAGAAAGTCTTGGTGTCCAAATAAAAACCTCAAGGGGCACCTACAACAAACCGTACCCTCCACACTTTGATTACATGAGAAACCCACCGGGGTGGAAGGTACCGATTTTCAAAAAATTTAGTGGTAATGATAATAAGTCTACAATGGAGCATGTTAGCATGTATTTAGCTCGATTAGGTGAAGGGTGTGCTTTTGATTATATGAAATGTCGTAATTTCCTTTATCACTTACTTGGCACTTCATTTTCATGGTTTACTTCTTTGCCAACATCTACTATTGGTTCTTGGGCTCAATTAGAAAAAAAATTTCATGCTCACTTTTATGATGGAGTCCAAGAAACTAGATTATCTCATTTGACATCGGTTAGACAAGGTCGTAGTGAGTCGCTTGAGTTTATTAGGCGTTGTAAAGAAATTAAAAACCGATGTTATCATTTGATGATTTCGAGCGTGATTTAGTAGACATATGCTTTAATGGTTTGCATCCTAAGATTAGAGATAAGCTTGAGCATATTCAGTTTACTACATTACCGCATTTACTTGAGAGAGTGTTTTGTTGAATCTCGTTTAAAAGACTCTCAAGATCATGATTATAAGTCTCGTCGTTCCAACGTGCATCACGTGGATGATTGTTCTTCGTCCGACGATGAGACTAAAGAGGTATTGGCTGCTGAAATTAGGTGGCGGAGGAAAATGAACAAGTAACTTGTCCTTCTCTCAAGCCGATTAATAGGAATCGGAATGAGGAAATAAAGTTTACTTTTGATACATCTAAATGTGACCGAATATTCGATGAATTGTTGAAAATCGGGTACATTAAGATTAAATATGTTATGCCTTCTCGGATGTGTTGAAGAAGCGGGCTTTCTCGCAAATATCATGAATCTTATTCCCATGCCACTAATGATTGTCATGTTTTCCGTCGGCAGGTACAATCGGCTCTTAATGAGGGCCGATTAAGTCTTACCGACATGCGGCTAGACAAGAATCCTTTTCCGGTGCATGTGGTTGAAGCTAAGAAGCTTGAAGCCAAGACACCCGAGGTCAAGGCTCCTACCATCTTGATCCGGCCCCGAGCAAGCTGCTACAACTCAAGGCAAGAACGTGATCATTGGTGAGCCACGCCCGTACCGAATGTTGCCAAGAATTCGGGACGGCAAGTGTTGGCTGATCAAACCGCAGATGGCAAGACGAAGCTTACCATTGTGGCTCGTTCAGCGCAAGCATTACGGCGTCAAGCGTGGCTAGATGGTTAGCGGCGGCGCAGTAAGACTGTAAAGCTAGGCCGATTGAAGCAATCAGCAAGAGGATCAAGCCCCGGCGCCAACAAAGCGGTTGAACCGACTACCTTAGTTGGGTCAGCTAGCCCGAGGGGTTCTAGCTCCCTCACTTCCGGTGTGCATACGATAAAGACATTCGTTCCACAAAAGCCGGAGGTTGGAGTTTGGAAGACCAATGAGCCAAAGGTCAAGAAGCATATCAAGCCTCTATGTGAATTTGATAGACTTTTGGCAAAGTACAAGAAGGAAAAGGCCGATTCCAAGAATCGGCCAGCAAAAAAGAGAGAGTCTACGCCTCCCAAGCGTGATGAGGGGAGAAATAAGCAAGTGGCTATGACTCCTTCAAATGTTTCTTCTTCTTCGCAGGTTGCGCGTCCAAGGATGACTCGTTGGGGGCCACCACTATCCCATGTGGCGCCACCACCACAATGGGGACCGAAGGGAGTGTTTGTTCCCTATCCTTCGGGTCCCATAAAGGAAGGAGGCGCTGCAAGCATGGCCAAGCCTACCGTCTTTAGCCGATTGGGTTCACAATCGAGCTCTAGCGGTGCGAAGAAGAAGGAGGTGCCCACGTCAGGGGAGCTCACTTCGAGCAAAAGGGGAAGGCGCCTATGCAAAGCAGTGTATGTTCCCAAGAAGAGCGAAGTTTTTGAGAAGCCTGCTCCAGTTGCTACTCCTCCACCTTCCATCATTATCGGTTTGATGACAGCTCCTATAAGTGATGTCAACAAACCGATTGTGATTGAGGAACAAGAGCCTCCCAAGGGTGATCAAGATCAAACCATGGAGGAGGATCTTGAAGCTCAAGATAAGAGGCAAAAGTTTGTGGATCCTCGTTTCCCCGCAGCCCAAGTGGTGCCCGGTTGATATCGACAAGACACAAAAAGAGGAAGCTTCAGTGAGCAAGACAAAAAGATGCTCAAGCGTTTGGGCTGCCGCTAGCAAGGTGAAGGGCCGATCTTGCCAGAGATTGTGCAAGAGATCAAGAACAAAGAGGCCGAGATGATCGCCGCCGCCAAGAGAACGTCTCAACCGATTGCTAATCGGTTAAGTCGGCCGTGGTGCGAGGAGCATTTGCTTTCGAACTCTGTGGAAGAGGTGCCCGAACCAAACATTGATCTCTTGGCACTTCTAGCAGATGGGGTAGCCAAGCTAAATGAGCAAGTTGATAACTCAACCGAGACGGTTGGCGGGCTGTTATTGCCCAAACTTCGGATTTACCGACTTCCGAGTCGGTTGAACCGAATTCTCTTATTTTCGATGTGTCGCCAGGTGCACTGAAGATTTTGCTTTGCCGCCGTCTCCGCCATGGTCGGCATTGAAATGCCGTTGAGGATGAAGAGTTGGTGGATTATGAGCCTTCACCGCCACACGCCGAGGTGAACACCATCTTTCTCTCTGCCGATTATTATGTGATCGGGCATGGAGATGATGAGGTTCTTCTTTGGGAGTTTTGCGTTTGGGGTGCAAGATGCCATCTTCAAAAGCCTGCTGGCCCCGCCGGACACCTCAAGCCATTGCATGTGAGCGGACATATCAATGGAAAACCGGTCAGGAAGATGCTAGTGGATAGTGGCGCAATTGTCAATCTTTTGCCCTATTCATTATTCAAGAAGCTTGGTGGCAAAGAGGAGGAGCTAATTCAAACCAACATGACCATCACCGGTGTAGGAGGAGGCGCCGATTCCTTCAAAGGGCATCGCCAACGCCGAAGTTAACCGTTGGTAGCAAGACCATGGCTACGGCTTTCTTCATCGCCGACGTGGAAGGTAGCTATGATCTTATCCTTGGTCGTGATTGGATTCATGCCAATCCTTGTGTTCCTTCTAGTTTGCACCAATTCCTCATCCAATGGGTGGGAGATGCCATAGAGATTGTTCATGCGGATAATTCGGTTGAGATTTCTACAACCGATGCCTCGCTTGAGAGCTCGGGGTTTGCTTGTCTTTGGTAGAGACTTATCCAACTATCGGTACATTAGCTATGATGAGCGTGGATTTGTGCTCAGTAACATTGAAGCCGACATGCATAATCGGCTCAATATTATATTGTAAACATTGTTTCTTAATGGAAGACAAACTTCAATGGTTAAAGCATAGACTTGAACACTATCTGTTTGAAAAGACCGATTCTTGTGAAGCTATCGATGACTTTGATGAGCTCAATAAGTTGGGCCAAGGTTTCACGTCGGCCGACCCTTTGGAACAAGTTGACATTGGGGATGGTTCAGTGCCAAGGCCGACATTTGTAAACCAAAACTTGATGCCGATTATAAAGCTAAATTAATCGCGCTTCTTAAGGAATGTGTTGATTGTTTTGCATGGGACTACACGGAGATTCGGGTTAAGCCGTAATCTTGTCGAGCATCGGCTTCCCATCAAAAGGGATTTAGGCCATACAAGCAACCGCCAAGACGCTTCAATTCGGCCATCAATGACCGAATTAAGGAGGAGATTGATCGGTTGCTTAAGGCAGATTTTATCCGTCCATGCGGTATGCAGAGTGGGTCTCTAATATTGTGCCGGTTGAGAAGAAGGACACCGGGAAGATTAGAGTGTGTATTGATTTCAGAGATTTAAATAGAGCCACTCCCAAAGATGAGTATCCTATGCCTATTGCTGACATGTTAATCAATGATGCTTCGGGGCACAAGGTTATTAGCTTTCTTGATGGTAATGCTGGTTATAATCAAATATTTATGGTCAAGAAGATACCTCCAAGATTTGTTTTTATTTGTCCCGGATTTGTTGGTTTGTTTGAGTGGATTGTCATGACTTTTGGCCTCAAGAATGCAGGCGCCACCTATCAACGAGCTATGAATCTTATCTTTCATGATCTCATTGGTGTGATTATGGAGGTGTATATTGATGATGTGGTGATTAAATCGGCTTCACATGATCCTCATTTAGCCGATTTGCGCCTTGCTTTTGAGAGGATGCGCTTTTATGGTTTGAAGATGAATCCACTCAAATGTGCCTTTGGAGTGTCTTTTGGGAAGTTTCTTGGATTTATTATTCATGACAAGGGCATAGAGATTGATCCCAAGAGGATAGAGAAGATCAAGGCAGTTCAAGCACCTCAATGTAAGAAGGATTTGCAAAAATTCCTAGGTAAAGTGAACTACTTGAGAAGGTTTATTGCTAACTTGTCCGGGAAAATTATTCCTTTCACCCCCATACTTAAGTTGAAAAAAATGAAGCTGATTTTGCCCGGGGGCAAGCCAACAATATGCATTTGATAAGATAAAGGAATATTTGTCTTCACCACCCGTTCTTCGCGCACCTAGAAGGGGTGTACCTTTCCGATTGTATATCGCTGCCGAAGAGAAGGTGATTGGGGCTGTTCTTACTCAAGAAGATGAAGGAAAGGAGTATGTTGTTGCTTATCTTGGTCGCCGTCTTCTTGATCCCGAGACAAGGTATGCCCATATCGAAATTATGCTTATCACTATATTTTGCTTGTTCCAAGATGAGACACTATCTTTTGTCAAGCACATGTGTGGTAGCATGCCAGGCCGATGTAATCAAACATATGTTGTTTCGGCCAATCCTTTCTGGAAGGGTAGGCAAATGGGCATATGCTTTAATTGAATATGACTTGACTTTTGAACCATTGAGAATTTTAAAGGGTCAAGTTCTTGCTGATTTTATTGTTGAGCATAGTATTAATCTTGATGTTGAGGTGAATTATGTCACTTCTACCCCATGGCGGTTGTATTTTTGATGGATCGGTTTGCAAAAGATGGTGCCGGTGTTGGGATTATTCTTGTTAATTTTTCCGGTACTGAATTTCCTATGTCAAGCCGATTGAATTTCCATGTACTAACAATCAAACCGAATATGAGGCTCTCTTATTCGGGTTGATCATGTTAGAAGCTATTGGGGTGGAACATGTTGAAGCATTTGGTGATTCATTGCTTGTGGTGCAACAAGTCGCGGTGAATGTCAATGTTTGGATGGATCACTTCGTGCTCGCCTTGACATGTGTCTTGATTTCATTGGTAAATTTGCGAATTTAAGATTCGGCACATTCTAAGAGAAGAAAATCATAAGGCCAATTTTTATGCTCAACTTGCTTCCCGGATACATCAAGGAAGAGGATCAATTGCATGTGAATTATGTGCAAAGAGCAAACTTACTTGCTCAACGTGCATCGAGCTTTGAGGTAAGAGATAATTATTTTCATTTACAACATTTGCCGATGCATGAAAGTTTGCTTGTTTCAGATTCTGGTAAAAATTCGGTTCAACCAAAGTTAATTGGACAAACCGATATTACTAATAATTTGGGACAGCAATGTAAAATTCTTTTAAATCGGTCTATTTCTATTTTGGACAATGGTAGTACCGATTTGGAAGATTGGAGAACTCCTCTCTTGTCCTTTTTGCAGGATCCTAGTGCTAAAGTTGACAAGAATATTCGGCGGCTTGCCTTCAAGTACACGTTGCATAATGGTGAGCTTTATAGGAGGACTGCCGAAGACTTGTTATTAAAGTGTCTAGGGGCTGATCAAGCAAAAGTGGCGATGGGAGAGGTACATGAAGGCATTTGTGGTACGCATCAATCGGCTCCAAAAATGAAGTGGTTGTTGAGAAGGGCTGGTTTTTATTGGCCCACTATGATGGCCGATTGTTTTCGCTACTACAAAGGTTGTGAAGAATGTCAGCGGTTTGGAAATATTCAGCTAGTGCCGGCCGCTATGCTTCATCCTATTATCAAACCGTGGCCTTTCCGTGGTTGGGGTTTGATTTCATTGGGCGATTCATCCTCCATCTTCGAAGGGGCATAAGTTCATCTTGGTTGCTACCGACTACTTCACTAAATGGTCGGAAGCAGTTCCATTGAAGAACATGACACACAAGGAGGTAATTGAGTTCATCACCGAAAGCACATCATTCATAGATTCGGCATTCCTCAAACATTAACTTCTGATCAAGGGACGCCATTTATGGCTTAAGGAAGTAAAGGATTTTGCCGAATCATATAAGATTAAGATGCTCAATTCGTCTCCATATTATGCTCAAGCCAATGGTCAAGCGGAATCAACCAACAAGACTTTGATCAAGCTTATTAAGAAGAAAATAGAAGAACATCCAAGAAGGTGGCATGAAGTCTTGTCGAAGCTTTTTGTGGGCTCATCGCATATCGAGGCACGGTGCAACAAAAGTCACTCCTTATGAGTTGGTGTATGGTCAAGAGTCGGTGTTACCCGTTGAGGTAAATTTGGATGCATATAGATTTGCTAAACAAAATGATCTATCTCCTACTATGTATCATGATTTGATGATGGACAACATCGATGAGGTAACCGACAAGTTTAATACAAGCTCTAAAGGAGATTGAGAAAGACAAAGCCCGTGTTGCAAGAGCCTACAACAAGAAAGTCAAGAGCAAATCGTTCCAAATCGGTGACTTAGTTTGGCAAACTATATTACCGATAGGGTCGAAGAGCAATCAATTTGGCAAGTGGTCACCCAATTGGAAAGGTCCTTTCAAGGTGGTCAAAGCAATATTTGGGAATTCCTATGTGCTTGAGTCAACAAGTGATGGAAAACGCCAAGATAAGGCAATTAACGGGAGGTATTTGAAAAAGTATTTCCCTAGTGTTTGGCAAGAGGCCTAGTGCTCTCCAAACAATGGCCGATGCATGCATCGCCCTTAGAACAAAAATGGCCGATACATAGTATCGTCCTTAGTTGCCGGACAACCGATACGATGGGCATTCGTGTTGTTTGGTTTTTTTGTCTTGTTTTCAGGTTCGTGCACCTCTCACCCGAAAACGGGGGGGGCATATGTTGACGCTCAAAATAGTCCCATGCTATTTTTGGAATGGAAAAATGTGAGAGAAAGAATGGATGCATGGACAACATTATTTTATATGAAGAATGCGTGTCAAAAAGATGTCCTAAATATAGCTAAACATGCATGGCTTGGAAAATCTGGTGGAGGAGACTAAACATGCACTGGGAGTCGGCCAGGCCGGCATGCGTCCGGTCATGCATCCGGTTGCGGCGTCCGGTCATCGCATGCCTTCGATGCTATTTCAGGGCTCTCTGGAATTTCGACCGGAAGCTATGACCGGAGCGTCCGGTCATGCATCCGGTTGCGGCGTCCGGTCATCGCATGCATTCGATGCTATTTCGGGCTCTCGGAATTTTGACCGGAAGCTATGACCGAGCGTCCGGTCAGCCCAAATGCAGCGTCCGGTCACCATGCGACGGACCGTGTCCGTACAATCCCGAACCGATTTCTTTCCTAATCATGTTTGGGTCGGATTTTGAGGCTTGGAAACGTCCAAGGACGGTTTCCTAAAAGGATAAGACCACCCTCCTCTACATAATAAAGAGGTTCATGGCCGATTTGATCCCATCTACATCCAATCGACAACCAATCTATCTCCTGTCCCGTTTGTAGGTCATCTTCTTCCCTCAACCCCTCTACGTTGCTGTTCGGCGGCGAACTCTGCGTTCTTCGTCGGGCGTTCTAGGCGGCCACGCTGGTCCTAGAGCACCCCTCGCGTCGTCCTCCCCGACGGGTCTTCCGGAGGTGCGTTCGGAGGTTCTTCCAGCCGCCACCGAGCTCCTACGCCACCCCTACCGATTCCCGGATCAGTTAGGGCGGCCACGCTGCGGTGCTCGCTGCTACAAGGTCGATCGCGATCTTCGTGGGCATCCAAGGCCCTCCCCAGTGTGTTGGTGTGAAGCCCTAAATTCGCGGTCAACAGAAGTACTTCGTATTTTGGGATCGTGCTGCCGCCATCGGCAAGGGGAAGCAGAGTCAGCGTCGGGCCTCGGAGAAGATGAGGAGCTGGAGTAGACGGGTAGTCGAAGGAAAGCGGTAAATGCAGCTCCACCACATTGATCCTCGAAGGGGACATGCATCCGTAAGAGGATGGAGTTGCGGTGGGCGGTGACGGCGGTGGGCTCCACGCAGCCGATCGCGGGCCTGCCCTTCCGCTGGAGGTAGAGACGGAGACCGCCGGCGGGTGGGCGATCCTGAGGGAGGCGCGCGACGGGCGGCCGACGCAGTCGCGGGCGAGCGCCGACGCCGTGGCGCCGTTTTCGACGACACCGCAACGCGTCTCCGCTGCTCCGGTGGGACGATGCGGTCGAGGATTAGCCACCCGGGACGCCGGAGGGTTTCCTCTCGCGCCGGGCCGGGAGACCTCGCCGGATAAGGGGATTGTGTCCTCACACCGTTCTCCGCTTCTTCCATGCCGCAGTGGAGAATGGAGATCAGATCGCCGCAGCAGGTTTGGTACGCAGCGGTCAGATCGGGTTTGGTATGTGAGGACGTCCGGTATGTGAGCAGATGTTGCCGGACGATTAAAAACAGAGTTTTCACTTGGTATTCGCTCCGTTCAAAAAGAGCTGCAAAATTCTATTACATTCAATATTCTTTGGACTGGTTTTCCTTAAAAACTAGGTCAATTCTATTCTATTGAAAGGGAGTGCTTCTGCCATTACATTCAAACGAGGTTGCAAAATTCCCATCTATAGATGAATCAACAATTTCATTTTTGATTACTTTATATAAAAAGTTACTAACATTTTTAGCAAATAAATATTATTAGATTGGTTATGAAGTTATTTATATATTAGTTTATTTTGAGCTGTAAATATTGAAATTTTTCTTATAAAATAGGTGAAATTTGGGAAAGTTTGACTTATCAATTTAGGATGGAGGAAGTAAAAAAAGGTTCATTTTACACCATGAGTCCAAAAGATTTTTGAAAGCGGTCAATATATTCAATTCAAACATATATCATCGAGGGGTTCCGAATTCCAGCAGATGTGAGTAAGTTCATGTGTACACCAATTGCAACTTGCAACGTGGCACGTGACAAAAATCACTCTAAAGAAAATTCATGAACGCCAGTAACCTGGCGCGGTTGCACGGTGTGGAGCGGTTGCCGCATCTCAATGTTGACGTTGTAGGGAGAGCACCTACTACAAAGTGACCCCGGTTGCCATCCTTCCGAGGACAAATCACATCGTGGCTAGGATCGTGCAGGGTCATTGGAGGGGAGCACGCGATGTGGGCACACGACTAACAAGGTCTGAAGAAGTGGTGGGGGTTTTCGATATTTAGACAAGATTATTGAAGCTAGAACAAACTTTGCCAACTCAATTTTCAAGGAAATAATGATCACAACTTGTTGGATTATTTGGATGACTAGAAATAGCATCATATTTGATAATGGTCCCTGCAACCTCAGATTTTGGAAGAGACATTCAGGGATGAGATTGGACTGCTGTGCACCAAAGTAAAGCCTACTGGAAAAAGGGCCCCTCACATCTTGTTTCACTTTCATGTTTGGGCCTAAATGCCTTGTAGCGGCGGCGGCGGCGCAAATCTCGGCGGCCTGCTGTTATGGAGTCCCTCCTGCGGCCGGTTCGCAGGCCGCACGTCCCTGGTCGGCGGCGGCGTCTGTCAGGAGGGCCTCCATCGCGTGGCGTAAGGCACAAGCGGAACGACGCGTGGGGGAGGGGTTCAAAACGATGCGGGATAGGGTAGGGGTGATTTGCGAAAAAACATGATTAGGAAGGCTAGTGCGTGCAGTTTTTCATAAATTTGTCCCACCTCCACTTTAATCGACTGGATGGGGATCCTATGACTCTGATTGGAGTTTTTAAAGTTTACATAGGGTGGTCAGTTTGATTGCATGTTTTCCTGGACAGAGGAAGTATTTAACATACGACTACGAATACAGAATTTCATATGTACACTAAAACAAATATGGATACTAGACTTTTGGATATCTTGACATAAAACACTTGATATTTTAGATTACAATATGGTATTCAAGTGTAGAAAGCGTTGAAAATAGTCCATCCAGTCACAAATAGAAAGTGTTTGTTTTCTGCGATTTAAAGCCAACTTATCTAAATATTAAACATAACTTAGCTTTTTACGTAAAACAATGTAGTATCATGTATATTCAAACATGTGCTACTGTATGTAGTACAAGTAAACAAACATTTTGCATGGTTTCTTCCTTGCTATTTGGTCGGTCCCGCTAGGCATGAATAGGCTACTCGAGTTTAAGGTTAAAAAAGCCGGGTGGGGAGACAGGCATTCTTGCATGCACATGATGTGAATGGCCACATGGCTGGCCGTATGCGCCGGATCATCCCATTCCCATGCGAAGGGCTAGTCGATCAGGTTAGCCTGCTAAACATCCACGCTAATAGTGATAGCAGGTCGAGTGATGGGATGGCGAATCAAATCAGATTGCTGCCTACCTGGAGTCGCCTTTTTCAACATTGACTAATGTTCTATCCCCTTGCCTAGCCAATGCCATCGAGAAGTTCCTTCAAGGCTAGCCAAATGCACAGTGCAGCAACAGCTCACTGCAGAAACTGTTGTGCCCTACACCACACAACCGTAGGGGTGGTCGGTAGCCTGCCTTCTGTCTAGCCTAGGAGCAGCTAACTACTAGGATCAAGTACTCCTATACCAGTACAGACTCGTCAGCGACGTGGCTGGCAATTGCATTGCGTTGGTTTGGTCGCTGCACACGACTACAGATCTATCGTCTGAGGTACCAGCAATATAGAACTACCATCATGGTTCAGACCTCCTGCTATTACACAATAGTCATCTTCATCAAATTAATAACTCGGTTGACAACCAACAACAGAAAGAGGGAAGAGCGAGATATATGACCGATCATATTGCCGGTCGGGTTCCCCATTGTTATCTGATTAGTCTTTTAATTTTTTGTGAGATTTGACATTGAGTCCTGCTCATTGCTACCTGGCGGATCATGGACTTGAATAGGGGTGCACCATTTAGGAGATAGACACATGCACTCTCACGACATTGGTCCAAATAAAACTCGTGCAATAGGATAACTTAATGATAGTTTTAGCTATATTATTCTTTATCTAAAGTGAAATGGTGGATGGGAAAATAGTTTGCTTGAGTCAACATTCTTCTTAGTACCATTCTGAAGACCATGTCTTTTGTCACCAAAACAATCCAAACTATTTATGGTGTCTAATTATGATCTTTTGAAGTGTCTTCTACATATCTTTCAATGTCTTTGATTCACATATCACCTTGTGGGTGGTGGGATCCCCTATATATAATATTACCTGACTCTAACAAAATATCTACTCTAAAACTTCCAAAATATCTATCTATACTCTAAAACTCTTATTCTCATTTTATCTAGTTTCTAGATGGTGTTTGAAAATGCCCAAGTATGTACTTCTAGAATATCCCATAGCTGCAGACTGCAATGCACACAGGGTTCTTTCCAAAAGGAAAACAAATCTTTAATTTGTCATGCCACCTTAGTTTGTGTGAAATAAAGTTTTAGGTGTCACATGGGATATGTCAGCACCCATTTGATGTATTAAACGTAGAAATAAATTAGAGAATTCGTCTGTAAACTATGAGATGAATTTATTAAGTCTAATTGATCCGTCACTAGAGCACTGAGGTATTGTAGTAGTTTAGTGTCTAATCACAGACTAATTAGGTTTATAAAAGATTTTATTTCATCTATATTTAAAACTCCATGCATATGCTGCAATATTCGATGTGATAGTTTTGGAATATAAGGTTATCTGCACCAGCTTCCACTACCGCATCCTGGAGGACCGTGATAGCAGAAAAAGCCGGCAGTGGGTACGCCAACAACTCCACCATCTTGTCGTTCTAGTCCCATGTCTGGTATTCCAAGCGTGCTTCTAGGGCATACGCTACACATCTCCATGGCGCCAAGTGTGGGGCCCATGTGGTCACGGGCAGGCTCCAGCTGCTCCACTACGCATCCCACGGCGGTAGAGGTCGAATCCCATGACGGGCGGAGCTCCAATCAGTGGCGGCGCGGGTCGATCTAGCGACGACAGTGCTCCAATCAGCGGAGCTGCTGCTCCCCGCATTCGTGCTGTGCTAGGAGGAGTTCCGCATCATGGACTTGTGAAGGCCGAGGCGCTGGGCGCCGTGCCGGGTGTAGTCGCTGCCCATGACCGCCGAGAGGTTGGGGCCTGAGTTCCACGATCGCACCGTCTACAACGCTGCCCACGATCGGGAGCGCCTCGTAGAGGGCGCAGGGTGGGCCGCTTCGCCGCCACGGACTGGAGCGAGAGGGCCGGGCTGGCCGCCACGCCCGCCCGACTCGCGGTGGATCTCGTGCCTTTGAGCTCGTGGCTGTCGAGAGGGCGTGTGACCAGCGTGGGGGCGGCGGGAGGCGAGGTCGCCGGGCCTCGCCACGAGGAGGAGGGAGCCGTTGAGGAGGAGGGGTGCCTCCTTCTTTAGAGCCGACAAGTAGGGCGGGGCGGCGCCAGCGAGGATAGCGGGCGGCGCCCAGCAAAGGTCACAGGATGCGCCGGCCTTCCCGGCATTTGACCGAGAAAGATGAGGAATTCGAATAAACAAATAGCTATATTATACCACCTAACGATTTTATTTCCTTTATGAGGTAAAAATAAAATTAATGAACCTACAAATATCGACAAAACAACAAGTATTGTTAACCAAGGAAAATAACTCATGATAAAATAATAAAGACAAGATACGTTTTTTTGACCAGAAAAGCCCATGCTCGATTATTTCGTGCACAGGCTTCTTCGGTAAAGAGGAATCAGACGATTCAAGTGGAGTTTTTTTTGTAACGTATCAATAAGATAGAGCCATGTTGCGGGTTGTTTTCGACCCTAAATAAACGCGGACACTTAAAAAATCCGTTGGGCAGGCGGATTCGCATCTCTTACAACCCACACAATCTTCGGTTCTCAGCGGGAATCATTCCGAAGCGAGTCCATAAGAAGTTTACCCATTTTTTTTCATAGGTTCGGGGAAGACCAAAGATCTTGCACGACCGGGTCCGGCCGAAAAAAAAACTCAAAAGAGAAAGAAGTCTCGTTAATCTCTTCATGCTCGTTCCATGTTCGAAGTACCGTTTGGCCAAAGAAAAAGCCGCTTCCTGACACGATTGCCTCTTTATATAGATAGATATAGGATCTATGGGGTTATTACTTAGAAGTCTAATTTATACAAGATCCCCTCCTATCTGATAGAAAAGGGTCCCATGATTGTCTATGAAGAGCTAATCTAATTGTATTAGTTTCTATAATGGATTTCTTATGTGGAATACTAATGGATAGGGCCTCATTGCTAAGTGCTACAAGATCTAGTGCACTGAAACTCGTGGTTATGGACCCGAATCCTTTAGTATGGAACATTGTCTTTTCCAAGTAAAAACCCCTAGTATATGAAAGAATGAAAAGGAACTTTTTATTTAAATACATTTAAGCTCCCAAAAATTATTTGAAAAACTGCTTTTGCCCTCTTTGCCGAAAGTGCCAAAAAAAGACACTTGAAAAGACACTCGGCAAAGAACCTCTTTGCCAAGTGCTTTTTTTGACGAGTGCCTTTTTTTTGGCACTCAGAAAAGCCATCTTTACCGATTATTCTTCTTTGCTGTTTGTTTTTTATTTGGCACTCGCCAAATATGTTCTTTGCCAAGTCGCCGATAAAATACACTTGGCAAAGAGTGTTTTTCCGGTAGTGCATTAGACGGCAGGCTGCACAACCAAACATACAATGTAAAAAGCAGTAAATGCCTACTTTTTAAAAAAAAAACAAGACGGATGTTAACCCTAAACCCTAAAATATATGTGCGTATATCTTTGCTCGGTGTGTATAACACAGGAGCAGCAAATTTTTTAGATAAAGGAATTACATTCCCGCCTCTGCAGTAATACACACGACCTTCCGGTCTTTGCACTACCACACACAGCCTAATTAATACAACAAAAAAAGGAGAAACTTTAGTACAACGAAAAGCCGTACTAAAGGTCGCTCAGGTTCAAAGATCAATTGAGCTCACTTGTGGACAACATCAAATTGAGCTCCATTGGACAAATAAGATAGCGACGTGTATCCCATCAACCTTGAAGAGGTATCTTCCACGCCGGAGGGCACGAGGTGGGACAAGAGCAAGAGGCTCAACCTTCACTCAACATCCAGTAGTCCGATGTAGCGGACTCACCGCCACTTTGATCCGTAAATGGCAGATCCGGCCAACACCGCCGCCACCTCGCCGAAGGGATGCACCTAATCCATCGCTTGCAATAGCATGGATAGGACCTTGCACCAGTGCATCAAACTTGTAATCTTGTTAATCAAAATCACAGGAGTGATACAACACATCGTCGCATACCTGACCACATTATCGCGGTCATCTTCAAAAGTTGAGGAAAAAATGACCCATGTAGAAGTGAGAGACACTAGAAATTGTCTCTATTCTCCATGGTTCAACACCTGTCATTGCAGATTGGGCCGATGCCACCGACGAATCGCCAGTACGCCGACATCCACCCACGCAGGACCGTCAAGATTGGCGGGGTCCTGCATACTCGCCGGGCGCAAGGCGGCGGCGCCACCGTCGAAATAGGAGGCGGGTCCCCGCGGCCTCGCCAGGGAAGGAGCGTCGTTGTCGCTGTCGTCACCGTCTTTGGGCTGCCGCCACCATCAAGATCCGTGCGACCTGATGACCATGGTCACCGACAAAGACGGTGGGCATGGCGATGGGGATCCCGCCGATGAGCAGCACGAGCAGGTTGTCGATGCCGCCCCGGTACTGCCGGTGCTGGATCGGGTACATGACGATGACCTCGATGAGCATCCCCACCGCGATGGAGCAGATGCAGAAGTTCCCGATCGCCCGCCAAGACCTTTTTGATTGTTGGTGCCGTCGATGACGGGCGGCCTTCCCGAAGAAGGGGTGGTGGCCGCCGGGCGATGACGACGGCTCGATCTCGCCCTCGCTTGCGGAGCCGGAGATGGGAGGTGAGGCCTGGTAATCAGTGCTCCAACCTTCAGCGTCCGCTCGCCATCGGGATCCGCGAGATCGGCACCCGAGCCGCCCTCGACGGTCGCCATCCTGACCCTCCACACTTATCGGATCAGTGGGTCATGGTCGTATACCTGCTGTTGTAGATGACGACGGCGAGGAGACCAGCAGTGTACGGCGATCATGACGGGCGCCGAGCACCGCGTGGCCGGATGTCGGGCGATCGGAGTCCACCTCACGCGACTCGGGCGACGAGGCCACGTCGGGATCGCGCGCAGCGAGAATCCTGGGGAGCAGCAAATATGCCATCTTTCATGGGCTTTTGACAATTTCTAGGCCCAGAATCAATTGGATCAGAATTTTGCAAATTGTCATTGAAGAATGCTTGATCGTTACCGCTCTACTAAGTTCTATAATTCAAATAAAAAATATTGGTTAAGTTATTTATGAGGGATAATTTGGATTCAGATGTAACGGTTCGGTGCCAGGCAGAAGGACTTAATCTTTAAGCCTGCAAATGCATACACCACTTGTCTCATATTATTACATCTTGCCATAAAAAAAAAAAGTATGTGAGAGATACAATATTGATCAACACTTTTGGTACAAAAAAACTTGTTTTCTAATGGAATGTGACCTTTCTAAAACCTAAAAGAACAAAAAAAAAAACTGAGAGAGGATTCGATTCCTTAACTGCATCGTTTTAATTGTGCTTCCTGTCCACTCCTCTGCATTACTCTACTCACTTTTGACTTCTGCATCGTTTCACTTAGTTCCCGACTGCATGAAAGCAAACAAAGTCAACATTGCAATCAACATTCCAACTTCAATACATGAGAAGAGTAGAAAACTGAAAGTGGTTGAGTTGGATTCAATGTTACCTTGTGATGGCATCGTCAGCCAAGAAAGAGGAGAACTTGCTGGGGATGAACTGGTGACCAGAGAACTTGTTCCTGAGGCCCCTCTTAGGGGGATATCCATCTTCTTCTTCCTCTTCGCTGATATAGAGGGCGCATGACTGCAGCTTCTTATTCCTCATGTTGACCTCAATCATCCAGAAAAGGCTACGATCCTCGTTTTTCAGCAGGAAGCAGGTAACATCCGGATCATCCAAGCTAACCAAAGGGAAACTTGGTTGTACCTGCGGAAGGCAACTGTCCCAAGCAGTGCCAAGAACACGGAAGAACTCCTCTGCTCCCATGGTGTTCTCGACATCCATTGTCCATTTGCCTTCGTCCACGTCATCCAAAGTCCATGTTCTTATGGTGAAGGGATACGGCGAAGGAGGACGTTTGGTAAGAATACAGACGAGCTTCACGATGCCAGCATCAGTGACACCGACACGCCGCAACGGGTCAAGTGAACCACCATCCCTGTACGGGCGGCGAGACTTCAAAGCCTTAGATGGCAGAGGGATGTAACGGAGCCATTGCTGCTGATGATCTGGGTTGCTCTTGCTGTCAGCGAGGACATCAACGAGCAGCAGGCCCTGGTAGTTGTCGACCCAGCACAAGCATCGTGTGCCGATGGGCACGACGATGTCCGTCCACCACGAGTAGGCGCTTGTCTTCATGTTAGGAGGTTTCTTCACCTTCCTAGCACTCCATGCCATCGAAGTGCCAGGAGCAGGAGGTGGATGGTGCAACACGCAGAGCTCAACTCGTCGGGCCCAGAAAAGTTGAGTTGTGCCACGGTGAACTCGCCGTCATCGTCGCCATGGCAGAGGATGCCAATCTCTTCCTGAAACATGGCGCGCTGCTGCTGCCTCCGGTGTGGCTCGTACAACTTATCAAGCTCGTGGCAAATGGTGCCGCCATGGAAGCAGGTGGGGAGACGAGTCAGGGACGGTGGCGATGACGACGACGAGGAGCGGCAGGAGTAGACGAAGTAGTCGTCGGGGAAGGATACGGTGTCGTGCCACCAGTTAGAATCGTCGAAGGGGACGGTGAGCCGGAAGAGAATGGAGTTGCGGTGGGCGGCGATGGCCTTGGGCTCCTCGACTAAGCGCTTGATCGGCGGCCTGCCTGGCAGGTGGAGGTACAGACGGGAGACCGACGGCGGGTCGGCGATCCGGAGGGAGGCGCGGACGGGACGGTCGAAGAGGTCGTCGGCGAGCGCCGAGGCTGTGGCGTCGTTTGGGACGACGCCGCAACGCCGCCTGCTGCTGCGGTGCACGATGCGGTCCAGGATCAGCCAACTGGGAACGCGTGGCGGCGGTGGCGAGATAGAGGGCTTCTTGCTCTGCTCCGGGCTCGGGGACCTCGTCGGAGAAAGGGATAGCTTGCTGACGCCGTTCTCGGCTTCTTCCATGCCCCTGCGGCACCGGAGATCGGGAGATCGACGACAGCAGGGTTAGATGGTTGGGTGGTCTGGGCGACTCGGCGCGATGGGGAGAACGTTTGTGGTTAAACGAGCTAGCAACGACACGACAAAGGTTTCCAAAGTCGCCCACAAAAAAGTCTAAATCTCAGCTTTGTGCATCAAAAAGTCAACATTTATATTAGAGACGGAAGCAGATCGGATTCTTATGGGAACGAATTCGGTATCATATTTTACCATATTTTATTTCAAATATAAATACAAAAAACGGCTTAGATTTGGATTTCTATTTACCATATATATTTACTCAATTTTAACTTAAAGTACATATGTTTAAATTCTAAAAACATGAATACAATTTACTACTAATTTCATCAATAACCAAAGTGAAATAAAAATCAAAGTAGACTTCTAACAATCTCCAATATCAAAAGTGAACTAATTTGTAATAGAAATTATTTTAATCAAAACAACAGGTCAAGTGAAGCAGTTGAAATAACAGTGGTAGACAACAAGTAGTCGTTTTGTTTTATCAATGTTTTTGTCATTATAAATTTACTATATTTACTACTCTCTCCGTTCCAAATTATAGTTCACTTTGGTTTTTCTAGATACATTGCTTTTGTTATGCACCTAGTTATACACTATGTCTAGATGCATAGCAAAAGAAATACATCTAGAAAAGCCAAAACGACCTATAATTTGGAACAGAGGAAGTAGTAAACATGCCCGTAAAGCAAAAAAAATACTTTACAACAAAAAAACATATTAGTTTAAAATAAATTAGAAAAATACAAAAAAATTAAGTTAACCTTTATGAGCCATTAACAATATTAAAATTAATAAAAATATTATAGATACAGAACAAACATATCTAATTTATCACACATGACTTGTTCATCGCTCTCAGAAAACATGAGTTTTGCCACCATGACATGGCCATTGTCTCCGTGGCAGAGGATGCCCATATCTTGCTCCAACACGCTGCGCTGTCGCGCTGTTGTCGATGGATCCAGTAAACACTTCAATTGGGCCTAAACTTTACTCCTCTGCATCACTCTATCCTCTTTTGTCTTCTGCATCTTTTCACTTAGGTCCCGACTGCATGAAAAAGCAAAGTCAACAATGCAATCAACATTCCTGACTTCAGTTACATGAGAGTAGTAGAAAACTAAACATGGTCCAGTTGGGGAGTAGAAAATCAATGTTGGACTTTTTTATTATAAAAAGTAATGCATATGCAAACACTCCGACAAATAAGACGAGGTTGCTTATCACAAACTCCTTAGGAGCACAACTAACAGTTTTTCAGACTCGTGGTCATTCGAGTGTTTTTACAATTTTTTTTTCTGATGCCTGACATTCCTGATCCATAACTGCTAGCAGCAATGGTAGAACTTCAGTTATGGACATAACCACCCTAGTCCTAACAGTAGTATTGATTTACCTATTATGTTTTTTTTCATTATGTTATGATAAGTATAAAACTGAATTCTTGATGACAAATGAACTAGCTAAAGAACGAAGAATATACTTTTTATTAAGTAGTATATGGCAATCAATTAAGTTGGTTTCCAAAAAAAGATGCCCACTTCTTTTAAGGTCCCTTGATCTTGCTGCTAGTTGGCATTGGCTTTGTTTGCTTGTTGTTTTATTTATTTGTTTTCTGTCCAGGCTTCTTTTGAACCTGTCCTATTATTTCAATAAAATCACCTGTAGGAGCGCCTGCTCCTCCAGTTTCAGTCAAAAAAAAAAAAAAAAAAAAATGCCCACACCATACACATGCAGTGTGCATTTTGTTTGGGTAGGTTGAGTTGGTTAATTAACTGAAGGTGTTACATGGTGAGACAGGTTAATACTTTTATATGTTTTGGTCAGAATCCCAAACAATTATGCAAAGCCATGAGGATGTGTTGCAGTCTCATGTATGGGGTCGCATTGCAGTAACTCAACGTTACTGTGATCAATTATAATGAAACGAAGTCTGAAGAACTGACAGCATTTCTGTTGGTTCTCTCACTGCATAGTGTTCCACTGGCTTCAAAATAAGAATGTTCCGCTGAGCAGGTTAAAGTTTGGCAATGCAATCATGATTTAGCAGATAATTAAAATTAAATGTGGTTATGATTCGACACATCGATCAACCCACTGTTCAGATTGGCTACTCATTTAACTAAGCAAAACGATCATGGTGATATTTTTGATATGATAGTTGACCTGTCACTTTACACAAGATCAGTTCTTTTTTATGTTTTAAAATGCACAGCTAACTAAAAACAATATAACTAGTAACAGCCTAACTGGTTTAAACTGAGAAAGTGGTTCAAGTAAGACGTCACAGCAGAGGTAAAGATCGAAAAAAAAATTCAAAAAAATTACCTTGTGATGGCACCCTCACTCAAGTAAGAGGAGAACTCGCTGGGGATGAAGCGATGACCAAAGAAATAGTTTCTGGGTTCCCTTTTCGGGGGATACCCATCTTCTTCTTCCTCTTCACTGATATAGATTGCGCTTGACTGAAGCTTCTTGTCCTTCATGTCGACATCAATCATCCAGAAAAGATCACGGTCCTTGTCCCTGAGCAGGAAGCAGATGACATCTGGATCAACCAAGCTAACCAAGGGAAAACTTGGCTGTACCCGTGGAAGGCAACTGTGGCCAGCGCCAAGAAGACCGAAGAACACATCAGCTCCCCATGGTGGTTTTGAGATCCATTGCCCATCTGCCTTCGTGGATGTCATCCAGAGTCCATGCTTTTATGGTGAAAGGAGGACATTTGGTAACAATACATACGAGCTTAATAATCCCAGCATCAGTGACACAGACAGAGCGCATCGGGTCAGGTTCATCTGCATCCTTGTACAAGCGGGGACACTTGGAGTTTTTTGGCAGAGGGATGTAATCGAACCATTGCTGATGATCTGGGTTGCTGTTGTTGTCGTCTGTGAGGACATCAACGACCAGCAGGCCCTAGTAGTTGTCTACCCAGCACAAGCTTTTTCTCAATGGGCACGACGGCATCAGTCATCCACGAGAAGGTGCTTACCTTGGTGTCAGGAGGAATCTGCAGCTTCTTAACATTCCATTCCATTGAAGCTCCTGCAGGTGGTGGATTGTGCAGCAGGCACAGCTCAAACTCAAAACGCTCAGAAACCTTGAGTTGTGCCACCGTGAATTCGTCGCCATCGTCGCCATGGCAGAGGATGCCGATATCTTGTGGCATTATGGTGCGCTGTTGCTGCTGCCGACGTGGTTTGCAGAACTCGTCAAGCTCGAGGTCGTTGTAGCCACCGTGGAAGCAGGGGGAAGCAGAGTCAGTGACGGCGGCGAGCGGCGGCAGGAGTAGACGAAGTAGTCGATGGGGAACGAGTAGGTGTGGTGCCACCAGTCACGATCTTCGAACGGGACGGTCATCTCGAAGAGGATGGAGTTGCGGTGGGCGGCGAGGGCGGTGGGCTCCCGGTACTTGATCGCCAGCCTGCGTGTCTGGTGGAGGTAGAGGCGGGAGACCGCGGGAGGCTCGGCGATCCTCAGTGAGGCGCGGACCGGGCGGCCGGCGCAGTCGAAGGCAAGCGCGGAGGCCGTGGCGTCGTCTTCGACGACCCCACCGCAATGCCTCCTCCGGCGGCTGCGGTGATGGTGTCGAGGATCAGCCACCTCGGGACGCACAGCGGCGCAGGCGGGGCAGAGGGCTTCCTCTGCTCCGGGCCGGACGACCTTGTCGAAGAAAGGCCATTGCTGGGGGCGCGCTTCTTGATGCCGTTCTCCGCTTCTTCCATGCCGCCGCCGCCGCTGCAGGGGAGACCGACGGCAGCAGCGTCAAGGGTTATTAGGAATTAGGATGGTGATTGGCCGATTGGGGAATGCCTCAATTACCGCGGTCGGCGCCGGTGGGCAACTCGATCAACATCACACATGCAAAATGACAGTTTCACCCTCTTGATTCCGTTCTTTTTTTGTATGACTTCTCGATTCCTTCATTTCAGCTCCAATTGTTTGTGCAAGGAAGAATGAAAATCAAACTGAACCATATTAAAAATTGATTTATTTTCTTTCTGGGCATTAGTGAGAGCCAAGTACTATAACATAACACAAGGATGGGCCTTGAGGGAAAAAATATAAAATTTGTTACAAAGTAAATTACGACAGTTGTCGTCGTTGTTCTTCGACGGATGCTTTGCCGTCGCTTTTGTTTGGATGGATGCTTTGCCGTCATGTCGTTTCGGGCGTGCCGACCCTCACGGCGGCGAGCTATGGGCATGTTGTCCCTGTCTACACTCTAGCAGATGCTTTTGTTGCCATATCGCGGGTGTTCCCCTGGCGAGCTGAGGACGTGTTGCCCTCGTCTACTCTCTGGCAGATCTCTGTTGCTGCCTTGTCGTTTTAGGCGTGCCCCCCCCCCCCTCATGCCGGTGAGCTAAGGGCGCGATGGCCAACTCTCTGGCAAATGCTTTGCTGCCATATCACTTCGGGCGTGCCCCCCTATGCCGGGCGAGCTGACGGCGTGATGGCCCCTGCTATGGTTGCTTAGGTGGAGACTTTGCGTCAGTAGGTTCATCACTTCTCGGTGGATGCTTGGACACCGCGGCTTCCTCTTTTTGCTGGCAGCTTTGCGTTGATGTTTCCTTTTCAAGTTCAGTGATTAGGTTAGCGGTGGAGGGCCTCTCCCTCTCGCCTTTCATTCTTCTGTGTTGTCGTTTAGGTTCCTAACCACTCTCTTTGTGGTTCTGTAAACCACATTATGGGTTTTCCCATGGTGTGTTGTATCTGCCGCGTTCTTTTTCTGCGTTCTTTCTACTTAATGAAATACGCGTGAAGTCGCGACGTGAAAATATATTTCTTATTTTTTTGACAAGAAATATATTTCTTATTGATCTAGCATTGGGTCTTAAAGAAATGATGACTCCAGTGTATAGAACCAATCCCATTTATATATTTGGGACCCACGAGAATTCAAAAGATCAGCCGGCTAAGGCTAAATCAGAACAGTTTGAATACCGAAAACTATGCTTCTATGTATGAGTTAAAAAAAAACTTTTAAATGCTTAATATTGATTGACTAGAGACTGTGTGGGTACACTCTGCTGATTTTTCCATAGCACTGCCTCTTCATATATTTTTGTGACATGTGTTTTGTTGGAGAATTATTATATATGAACACAGCTATAGATTATGTCGCAGTTAAATAATTTCATTTCAATTGAACTAACACAAATCCTTATATGATTAAATTTTCTCACCATCATACACCATGCATGTGGATCATGGATATTTTCTTATGTATCATAGGAATGGACTTCTAAAATTTTCTCGGTCATTTGTCCCCTAGAAGAAACCTTATTTTTAGACATATATGTGTCGCATGTACTTATTGTTTTTTCTACATATTTTTAATAATTAAACTAAACTGCATACCCTTTTCTTTATTAGTAGTACCTTATATACTATTTGGACCAACCATACATATCATATATCAGTTACGATTAACTGAACTGATGACATCATCTAGACTATTTTTTTTGGAAATAAAGACATCATCTAGAGTAGACTAGAGACTTTTTTTTAAAAAAAAAAAAAAAAAAACTAGAGACATGTTTTGTATCTACACTAGACGAACAGGTTGAGAAGCTGCAGGGAGGACGAGGAAGTTGAAGTGGGCCTTCCATGCACGATGATCTGCGTAAAGTCCACATCACCAGCACCCACGTTTTCAGCCCGGCCCATACGGTGCCTCCTCATGTGTCCACCAAGCGCCTGGCCCGTGGAGAAGCCCATTCCACACGCCGCGCACGCGTGGACCAGCACCGCCTTTGACCGCGACGGCTTCTTGGTCATTGCCGGCCGCCTGAGGTGGCTGGTCCGGTGACCACCCAGCGCCTGGAACGTAGGGAACTGCCGGCCACATGTCCGGCACTCAAACACGTCGGCGTCCTGCCCTCGCCGGCGGCGACGGCGCTTGAGTGGGGCCTGGATACTGCATCTAGTCGTAGTAGTGCTGCTGGGAGATCGCCAGCACGACGACGACGACAGGGTGAGCAAGACGTCGCACGCTGCCCGTCGTTGTTGGACCTCTTCTTCTTCATCGTCGTCGTCGTCGTGGTCGTCTTCTCCGAGATGAGGATAGCTACCACTGTCGTCTCCCATGGCCCTGGCATCGTCTTCTCTACCACGCTTCATCATATCCTGCGATGCTGCTCGATCTCTCAGAATCAGAAGTAGTGATGGAATATGTGTAGCATGGACGGAAGGTGCTGCAAGAATGTGCTGTATATATATAGCGAAGTGGTCAAGGAAATTATGTTCTGTTCAGACGAGACGAGACTCAACGACGACGCACAAGACGCGGTGCGTGCCGTGTCCACGACTCCACGTAGGTGTCCACTAGTAGTTCACTTACTTCACTCGGTGTATTACAGGCAGCGGCAGCACACAAGCTCACGATAACGTCGCTCTCTTCATTTGTCGGTTTAATCTTCTTCTTTCATTGATATTTGCATTGCTTTAGTGTATTATTACTCCGTTAAGGTACTCCGATGTCTCGATGATATACTACCTGAATACCTTGCCAAGCAAGGAATAACCTTGCTGCTTTGTGCGGAAGTAATCGTAGTTCTCTGGATCGTCGAGAACCACTTTTTTATGAATCGGAAGCTTTTATTAAATCAAAGAGCCGTACATCGAGTTGATATACAGATTTTAGAACACTTATGAAATTATATATGGGGTACTTATCTAGCTATTGACTGATAGAAGCGGTGTCTAGAACTCTAGATAGCTTAGCGCACGTCTATAGATGACTTCTGTTGCCCTAGATATATAATACTTTTCCATTCAAATTATAAGTCACTTTGGAATGCATGCATTGTATTCCAAAGTGACTTATAATTTGGGATGGAGGGAGTATAATTTATAAGGACTTGGACCTCTTGACCAACTTATTAAAACTGACTGCTATATGCCTATATGTATTTATATTTTTTAAGATATACATAGGATGCCAATATTACTATTGAATAATGTATAAATGTTCCATAGTTAAATGTTAACACAGTAGTGGGAAAAGAACACATGCATCTAAAGAATAAATCTATCTCTAGATAGGTAACGTCCAAATCAAGGATCACAGTGATACCTATCTACCTATCTATAACTCTTATAAAGATAAACCCCACTAGATAAGTTCTCTACATGCAAGGTGTCCACATCATTTTCCACTAAGAACCCACTACATGTTCTATCTTATCATGCAAAGTGTACACATCATTACCCACTATGTCCATGTCATCCCTTATTAATAACAAAAAAAAATTCATGTCATCTCTATCATGTAAAATGATTTAAATCTTTAATCTATTAACATACAAGTTATACCTACATACAAAGTGGGTAATGATTAGTTAAAATAACTTTTAGATAAATTTTTATATATGTACATAGTATTGTACATAAAAAGTATTATTAAGAGAATCCCGCGGCAACACGCTGGGTATACTTCTAGTATCGTAAACAAGCTAGTTAAGCTAAGATCTCCAAGCTACCATCTAACGTTCTATATGTTTTTTATTTTAGTTTTTTGGAATCCAGTTTCCATTAATTTAATAAGAATATAGATATATTCTAGTCAAGGTCGTCGTGTGGAAAATAAATTAATCGAAAAAAGATAGCTCATGTTGTTAACGCATATCCTTATCTTCGTTCGTCGTCCTTAATCGTGGAATCAGCATCGTCTGTCACCTAATATCACGACAAAGGAAGCTGCTCAGAACTTGGTTGCCAAGCATACAGCTCTTGTTCACTGATGACCAGCATCATTCTGAAGTTTCATGGAAACTCACCTGCCTTTGCTATGTCTATACCAATTAACAAATAGGTCCTATCATGTCAGACTAACACAACGGGAAAATCGATGTTTGCCGAGGGTACGGTGTTTTGCCGACCAAGAAACCCCGGCAAAGTACACTTTGCCATGGGCCCAGTCCGGGCGCAGAAAAACCCTTTGGCAAAGCAAATCTTTTGCCGAAAGGACACCATCGGGCGGCCATTGTTCTCGGGAGAGACGGTGCCCAAGGTAACGCCGTCGACTCCGTTTGCTTTGCCGAGGGTTACACATCCGCCCCTCAGTAAAAGCGTACAATTTTTTGCCGAGGGCTCCTCCTAGAAGCTCTCCGCATAGTTTTCTTTATGTTGCACACCCAACTCAGCGCCACGTGTCCCCGGATTTGCCAAGAACAAAACCAACGCCGAGAGGCTATTACCCGACTCTCGGCAACTATAAGCTTTTGCCATGAGCCCATTACCCAGCTCTCGACAAAGGATTTTTTTTTTTGCCATCACAACTTTTCGTGTAGCTTAGCTACAGTACATGAGTTTTCATGTATTATTTGAATTTCTTTTTAAAACTCAAATTAGAACCGTAAGTGATTCGAATAACGAATCTAAATGATTGGAAAAAATGATATACATGCTTGTGAATCTAACATGAGGCCTCATCCATGGTCAGACACCAAAATTGAACATCTTGTGAGCGAAACACGTTGATAAACTTACGGGTGAATTGTTTTTAAATTCTATAAAAAGCAACAAAGTTGAAAAATCATGAAATTTGACGAGTTGTCGCGATATCACATGTGTACACTATGAAAAAAAATTAGAAGATTTCGTGCAAGCTTGCATCTCGGATGGCACTAGATCGGACATCTCGAACATGTGATAATACAAACTCATATCATGATGTCCCAGTTTTGCTATCGGAGATGCAACCATGCACGAAATCTTCTCAAATTTTTAAACTATTTTGGTGTCCCAAAATATTGTTTTTTGTTCCCATATTTTGAAATTTAAAAGTTAAAATTTCCAAACAAACTCAGATATTGACGTGGTTGTCGGGGACGAAAATAATCGGCCCACGTGGTAAAATAGGCCCAAGATAGACGGCGGCGCCCAAGGGCCCGAAAAAAAAAACCGGGTGGGAAGACGACGCCGGGCATTACGACCCAAGACGTATCCCGGGCTAAAAGATAGCCGGAAGCACGAAGGTCGGCCCCCGGCCAACAAATTGACGAAGGAGGACTTAACGACGGGACATCTTTTCGGGCGCAACTAAAGGCCCAAAGCGACCCATCTCGCAAATACTCATCTAACGAAGCCCAACTTGCCAAGTCACCCCAGCAAGGCCGAGAGGGCCCAAGGTGAAATCCAAGGAGTTATAGAAATAAAAATAAGAGCCGTTGGGACCATCGTTAGTGTGGAGAAGGAGGACTATAAAAAACAACTGCACAACAAAGCTTATTACAGCCCATCGGCACATGGACGAAATTGGCCCATAACAACACAATATCAGCCCATACGGCCTACTCTCACCACAACCCGCCCCACCCGAGGGTCGTGAGCCTCGGGGACCAAGTTCCGCCCGCCCGGGACACGAGCCCCCCCGAAGGCGCCCCTACCGCCCCGAGGACCATGGCTCTCGGGCGAAACTTCTTCTTCGCCTCGAGGGCGGGGAGAGTCCGTGCCATGGTTCTCGTTCTCTCTCGGGGGTAAACAACCTCGGGCGCACCTTGGGAAACCCTACCGGTAGTGGGGAACCGCCGCATTCAATGCCTCCGTTTCCCACGCTACGGTGACGGGGGCAATCGATTGCCCCGGCGATCCACCCGCGCCCGTTATCTCCTCGCATCCCCTCGTTGATGGGATGTAAAGGAAGCGATTACCTCACATGTCACCATGCACAGAGAAACATAGCTGTGACCGTTCTTTTGCTTAAATAGCTTCTCCTCCTCGACACGAGTCCAAGGACGCTTTCGGGACATCGACACCACACCACGGGCGCGATCCGCACAAGCCAAGATTCACGATGGGATCGAGGATCCCCATTGGGCCTCGGGAGCCCCCCTTCGGGGCGACGGACACGCGACGGGGGAGACGCAGTGGACACACGTCCACACCGGGGGCATTCCCATCGGGAACCCGAGGTCCGGGCTCGGGCATGGTGTGTACCTACGCCCCGGGACGGTAGACACCTTAGCTTTTGTACACGACACGTATTGTATACATTATCTCTCCTTTACACTATAAAAAGGGGGAGTAATGCCACAATAGAAAGGATCCCCTTTTCTAGGTTTTCACACTTAGCCATCTCATCCCGTGATTGAAGTTCTTCTTCATTCCCGAAATCACTTGTAATCGCTTTGGTTCTTATGCACATTTGGTGCGAGGTAACACGAAAGGACACCACCTGGCCGGACGTAGGGGCCCCATGACTGAACCGGGATAAACTCTTCGTCTTCCGGCCAAGACACGCCATCGGCCGGAGCGCACAGCCTATAAATTTTTTGCTCGGCACTGGGATACCCGGTTCTCAAAAAGACCGACAAAGTGGTCTATACCAAAGTCGTAGTTGAAACGTTTTTTTCTATAGTCGTTTAGAGTCCCACGAGCGGCAACGGGAGGGGCGTGGTGGCACAACGGGAGGCAGGGATCCGTGGCATGCGCTAAGGGAAGGGAGCACCGGTGATCTGGCGACGGGAGCTCCCGAGGAGAGGAGCGTAGATCCAGCAAAGGAGGCCACTCACTACTACTATAGCTTACAATAGGGGCGACCGGGATGACCTCTAGGGCGGTTTTTATAACCGCACCTAACTCTCTGTTCCTACGAGTGGAAGCACTATAGGGCGGTTTTCCGCCCACGCACGGCACGCGACACTTTGCGAGAGCGGTTCTATCTATAGCCGCCCCATAGATGATTTGGAGAAACAAAGAGAAAACCTAACGGGTCGGGATCGGGGCCTAGCCATCGCCGGCGTCGTCGCCGGGTTGGGTGCGGTGTCCGTCCTACTCGCGGATCGCCACGAGGAGAGGGGGGAGGGGAGCCCGCCAGCGGGGTTCCGTGGTTCCGTGCGGGACGCCGTGCTCTCCGCAACGCCGCCGCCGTCTTTGCCGTGCCTCGCCCGGCGCCCGGCGTGTTGGCCACCGTGTTTACCGCTCACGCCACGCCGCCAAGACCGGACCGGCTGCCAGGCCGCCTTCTCCCACGTCGGGCCCGCGTGCTTGCCACACCGCCGAAGCGCCGCGGACGTCCGCGGCGTCGTGGCCGCCCGCCGAAAAGTGCTCGCCCCGCCGTGTGTGCCGCCCCGGGCCGCCGGAAGTGCTCGCCGCCGCCACGCCGGCCGCGAGCATGGGGGAGCATCAAGGGCCCCTGCAGGTGGAGGTTAATCGAGGTGGACGCGCCGACGACCCGTGGATTCGTGGTAAGAGAGAGAGAAGTGTTGCGTAGTGCGAGAGAGAGAGAGAAGTGTGCTCGAGTAGTAGAGAGGTGGAGGAGATGGGAGAGAATGAGTGCGATGATATTTCTCCCATTAATGTCTTCATGTTATACATGAGAAAAACTAGCCCTACCGACCCCCCGGTGGCCCTACCTGGCGAGCCCGACGGGTTTTGGCCCACCACGAACCTTGATAGGGCCGGGCGAGATCTTGAAGCACGATAAAATTTTTTCTTGGCCCCGAACCGGGCCCAAAATACATTTTAGCTATTTTTTTAGTGTAAAAATGCCGAGTAGGGCCCGCTTGTCATTGATGATGAAAGAACCGGTTTTTTTCGCCCGCCCGAACCCACCCCGGCCGAAAAATGCTTAGGTATACACATGGTCATGTGTAGGGCCTGCTTGTCATTGACAGTAAAGAAGCACAAAATAAATCCACGGTGGAGAAAGCTTCACGTGGTCTCTGATCTGGCCGTCCATGTTGTCCACGTCGTCGATCCATGCCCACCAGCTTCACGGGACCAGGCGCAACACAATTCAAGGAGCAGCAGGATCAGCTTTTGTGGAGTTCAAAAAAAGATCAACTGTGTGGCTCTAAATTTTGTGGTCCCTTGTGTGGCTAGATGATTTCCAAATTTGAGACATTTGAACGTAATTTTGCGTGGCTACATGATTTCGAATCAAAAAGTGATCAACAATAAAGATTCATAACTTTTCGAGATCTACATCTTTTATTTAGGTCATTTTCCCATCCGAGATCATTTTAAAAAAATTATTTTTATTACTTCGGTTTAAAATGGCAACCCACTGTAGGGGCGCTTCAATATAAAACCGCCCCTACTTATCACCCGTGTTTTTGCATCATTTTAAAATTCACTAAAAATTTAAACTTTTCAAAATAAACTAAAACTTGACTTACTTTCCACAAAAACTAAACCTGTTTTTGAAAACCTTGCATCAAAATCCACCATATAGAAATTAGACTCCCTTTTGTTTGTTGCTTGTCGAGCTTATGGTGGCCAAGGTATGTACTCTCGATCTAGACTTTAAATTATGGAAGTATTTATGCATGAGCATGGTTTACATTTTCTCTGGGAATAAATCCGCAAACCCTAGACTCCATGAGTAGGGAGAGATATATATTCCAAGCACCTCTGAATAAGTTCCTGGAATATATATGCTCTTGATCCATGTATAAGCCCTAGGAAATTCAAGGGAGATAATGAGGGCGTGCATACTCATACAAGTATCCAGATGTATGTCCTTCCCAACAAGCATATGTATATAAGTGCTCAACGATAAATCTCAAGAATATACATGCTTGAATAAATACAAGAGGAAGGTATATACATACATAGGGGTATACAAGTATACCTAGAAACGAGAAAGGAGAATAATAGGGGAATTATAAAAACATGTATGCTAATATACATTCCTTCCAAATAAGTATATATATTTATTAGTGCACAACAAAGGGCCCTAAGAAATATATAAACATTTGCATAAATGCAAACGGGAGAATTACAAGCATACATGAGGAATGGAATGGAAGGAAAGAAATAGAAAGGAGATGGGGAAAACGGAGAATGAAACACGGACTCATTCTCTCCTCTTCTCTCCTTTCCGGCCCAGCAAGGCGAGCCCAAGCAGCCGACAGCCCGGCCTACTCCCTCCTTTCCCTCACGCTCGGGCAGACAAGCCCAAGGCCCAGCAGGCTGCTGCCCCCTCCTTGCAAGCGGACGAGCGGAGCCCGCACGACGGGGCTTTCTTCCCCAACGCGACGAGCGACCGCACTGTCGCCACACCGCCTGCCCCTCCGCCGTACCGAGCCGAACTGCTAGAGGAGACGCATGCACAGTCGCACGACCATCTCCCGAGGAGCCAGCTCACGGCCACCCACTCCCGTCCATGAGCACAGCCACCGGCGTCAACGCCAACAGTGGCGGAGCCGATCCAGTCGGCCAGCTGCCGTCCGCCGCGGGATTCCGGCACGTGGAACTCGCCCGCCGGAGCTGGAGAAGAGGACGAGAGCATAGTAACCACACCGGCCTCCTCGGCCAGCTGTCTCGGACCAAGCTGAGCGCACAGGACGAGGCGTCAACGCCAACAGCGGCGCCGAGCACCGTGCTCGCGAACGTTGCCGTCGTCGTGGCCGGCAACTGCGCCCTGTGCAAGGAGACCGGGCTATAGGCCAGCTCACCGGCGATGGACACGAAGCCCCGGCCAACTAGCTCACTGCCCCAGGGTCGCCGCGCACAGAAGGAGCTGCCGGAAAAGATCGGCGAAGGCGGAAAATATCGCCGCGCTGGACACCCCGGCGGCGAGGCTATAAATACCGCCACCCCGGCTCACGATCGACCTCGCCCCTTCCACCAAAGGTCCGCCAGCGTCGGGAACACACCGTGCTCGCCTCCGACCTCCCTCTCCTCCCTCCTATCTCCCCCAGTTCCGACTGCCCCCAAATCGGGTGTCCGCTGCCGCCATTGGAGCCGCCCCGTCGTAACTCTCCCTCCGCTGCGTCTCGGTCGAACCAGGGTACGAGGTGAGTCAATTCAAGGCCCGTTCAACCGATTAGTGTAGCCAATGTTCCTCTTTGCCTACTGTGCTGCCCCAGCGGCGTACGCCGTCGTCGAGAGTCGCCCGGCAAGACCGCCGCCGTGGGAGTCAGCCTTCCCCGTCGTCCTGAAGCCTACCATCGTGTTCGAGGAGGCGCCCTAGACCTTTAGGACCTCGCACGGCGAGCTCCAGTCGGAGCTGGAATCATCTCGGCCGGAGTCCGGTGACCCACCGCCGCGTCGGGGTGACCACGGGGACGGAACCCCTGTAACCCGTCCATGACAGTACCGCCCCGACCACCCGTTACGACGGCGTCACGAAGGGACGAATGAGATGCCGACGCGTCCCCACTCCCGTTCGGCCGCCGTTACACACGTCAAAGGCCACGTGGGCTGGACCCATGGCTCGCTGGCCAGTCACACAGGGTGGCACACACGGTTGGGTACACTAGGGTTAAATGCTAGGTGCACCCGAGTTCTGTACACAGGGTCCTATAAGTACTATTTCCCATGCCCAGAAAACTTCCAGAAAATTTGTAAATTCATGATTTGATTTATAGAATTTTATCATGTAATTATTTCAAATTTATTACATGATAAAATTATATTATAATATTACCCTAATTAATAAATTAGGGATTAATATTATAAATTCCATAACTCATGCATTTTAATTCCGTTTCACGTGAAACGACTTCCATAATTTATCTAAATTCTAGATCTATGCAACTAACCTATTACCACCATAATGTTCTATGCTTGTTTTGTGTGCCATAGTTCAAGCTAGGTTTTGTCGCCCGACGTGAGATAGCTTTCGACGATCGGATTAGAAGTTTCTCCCGGAGTACGTTAGAGACGTTCGACGCCAGTGCCGATCAGTAAGAACATCCCAGGCAAGTCCTTACCCCCCCTAATCATGACCATAATAAGATGAGATGATGATGATGATAGACATGATGCATCACCGTGGATAATCGATTAGTATATAGTGGTATGAGCGATAACGTAGCTATGGAGCTAAGCGGATGACGTAATCATCCCGTTACCTACGCTCATACGTTGTAATCAAGTATAAACTAAGATCGCCTAATGAACCCTAACCAACAAAAAGAGGTGGGTGATAGTAATTCATTGTGAGATGGGTTACTACGGGGAATTGCCGTGAGGGGATTCCTGCGGAGAGATACTCGCCTCCCTAAGGACCGGTTCATAGACCTTCTACCTAGTGCGATATTTCAGACAGCCACACGCCGTATATGGGGACGGCTTGATTCACACCCCCGTTGGGTTGAGGTATAATTGGGAGCCAAGGTGGCCGGAGTAGGCAAGCGACCTATTGGGGAGCAGACATGGGGGGAGAGTAGCCCCATGGTCCGGTTGGCGTGGATGCCGAAAGTGATCTTCCACGTAAGTGTTTGGGCACTGGTGGCGCGGTGCTAGGTGCACATATTTATGATTGATGATTGAGTTAGTGTTGACAGTATAGGTTGGGTAATAAGGTATTACCTGTAAAGCCGTGGGTGACTTGGTATCACCATATTGTCTAGGATGATGCGTCATCCTTCCAACCCCTGAGAAGTCGTGGTAAAGATTATACCAATATACCTAGAGTAGCACTCAAGCCGGTACGGATCTCGTTAGGCTGTTGGAACCAAACCGGATGGGGAAGATCGTGCCTATCATGTGGGGAAATTTGTACAACCCTCGCAGAGTTAATTAAATCTATTCGAATAGCCACGTCCTTGGAATGGGCGAATGCTAGGAAAGAACATCTATGATTAGATATAACTAACGTTTTGTGATGTGAAGGTGATGACCAGATGAGATAACCGGGGAACTAGCGAGAGCAGTTTTTAGAGACTTCTGCTAGGGCCCAAAACCCTTAATTTACCAAACCACCCTGGTTTTGGACTTGCCGAGCACGTTTGTACTCACCCCCTCTGTTTTACGGATATCGGCACATCCGAAGGTAAGATCGTTGTCAAGGTAGATGATCGGCGTTCGTAGGAGTCGAGAGGCGTTTGCTTAGGAAGAAGATGTGGATGCCAAGGGTTTCCATCCGTGCTCAAGTTGCACGTGGAGTGTGAGGCAACGGTCATAGTTAATCCACCGCTTTCGGTTGGCTAACTCGATAAAATATTCGCCATTTATAAGACTTTCTAATCCTATATTATTAAAGCTCGGATTTCTATTATATGCGCATACCATTATCTAACACTAATGACCGTATTTGTGCGTGATCCCGGGCGCAAATACGAGAGGTTAACGACCCATTAAAAGTGAGGCGTGACACCTACCGTGGACAACTATAAGGGCGCGATTGGGATATTGAACCGCCCCAACTAATATTAGGGCGGCTCGTAACACCTTGCCGCCCTACAAGGTTCCACCGGTAGGGGCGGCTGGTCTTGTGGGAGGAAAACTACCACTATAGGGGCGGCTCAAAACAAAAACCGCCCCTACTCAAAAAGCATGGTGCTCTTATAGTGACCTTTTGTAGTAGTGACTATAGCCCGCGAGCGGCAGGTCCGCATGCAGGACCGCTGGGGCGTAGGATTGGAGAGGGGGGGGTGGGGTGGGGCATCCGCAGGAGTCGCCGGGAGGAGGTGGCCGGCGGGCGGTGGCGGCCACCGACGGGGAGAGGGCATCTCCGCGGTGATGTGAATGCTTACTGGCTCTTGCAATCAACAACACAAGGAACAGTCGGCCGGCAGCTGGGAGAAGGGAGGTGGTCTAATTTCTAGATTCATTGTGAGTTAAACTATCTGTCGTTTGAACATATGAAAGAATATTTTTGGTAATTAATAATACTAGTTTGGTATTGTAAATATTGTTGATCTTTTATATAAAGTTGATCAAACTTAAGATAGTTTAACTAGGAACACTTTAGAAGTTGATTTAATTTAAGGTGGAGGTACATCGGAAGGTAAATTATTTCTAGATTCATTGTTGAAGCATGGAGGTATCTTTGCATGTACTAGTACAATGTCACGTACGTGATCCGAACATTCGTTCATTGGTTGACCTCGTGGAGTCAAGGTCAAGTCAAGCTCGTATATATATATACATGTTGCCAAGGCCTGCAGCCAATGGTGTCCTGACGCGTGGCCAGTCTGAGTTTCCTTGTGTTTTTCGCAGAGTGGATTTTGTTGCTACTTTACTTATGCAGTGTCATCATCATGTGGCTTTGCGTACGTAAGATTCAGGCGTGATGCCAGATTAGTGTGGATTGGTGGTGACCACATACGTTATACCACACATGCGCGATTAATAGTAAATTATTATAGGATTGTTATATATCACAGCAAGGAGATTTGGTTGCACGCAATCGACATTATTCACTATATATATGAACGGACACCAGTACAATTGTTTTATGAAAGAGATGCACACCAGCAATTTGGACTGTTTTGTTTAGTATGCAATGTATTGCACGTTACATATATATAAGGTTATTAGGTGTACATATATATGCTTATGACGAGGACTTGCACCAAACATATATATATACATTGATACTCCATATAGCAACGTATGACCATGCTTTATTTGTTTTTAACCAGCAAAATAAAGTTCGTCACATGCATGATCAAGTTAAGGGGTGTTTAGTTGGTGAAATATTTTAGGTTCAGCTACTGTAGTAGTTTTCGTTTTTATTTGGTAATTATTGTCCCACCATAGATTAACTAGACGTAAAAAGATTCATCTCAAGACTTTACAATCAAACTATACAATTAGTTTTTTTTATCTACATTTAATACTCCATACATGAGGTAAAAGGTTCGATGTGACGGATATTGTAACATTTTTAGGTTCACTTTTTGGGAACTGAACAAGCCCTAAGCTTCGCTTTTCCTATAAAATCTAGCCAAGCCAACGGGCAACTGCCATATGTGCTTGAAAGCGCTCTACATTCCGCTTCGATTTGCGTAGTGGAAATCGTAGCCGCAACTAGTTTAAGCGTGTTTGGCCTTGGAACCATCGCTACATTTCTTTAGTGGTTGAACTAGTGAACAATAGCTACTAACTTACTTTTAGGGCTTAGTTTCTTTTTATCAATAAAAAAATGAGACCCAATCTATGAGGAACTGGGTGGTTTTCATTCGAAGATTGGTGCAACACCTAAGGTTGCTCCGGACGGAGTCAAACCCAGGCGGCACGCTCCACACCTGGGAGCGTTACCATCGAAGCTAGAAGCCCGTTTGCAAAAAAAAAAAAAAAAAAAAAAAAAAAAAACAAGACCCAACCTAAAAGGAACTAGGGGCTTTGTATTAAGAAGAAAATGAGGTGCGTAAGACCGTCCCTCGATGGGGATCGAACCTGGGAGGCGGTTACTTCCACACGGGAAGCTAACCATATCCATTTCAATGCACATATGTCAGGGTGATTTATTTTGGTGTGGAATTTAGTATGTACATGGGTATCCGAACAAGGCTTCTGTTGCCCGACCATCGCTTTATTATGTTCGAATTTCTCTTTTTGTGACCGTTAACGTTTGAGTATGTGTGTACGTGCACACACGTGTGCCGTAAGCTCTTGTTTGCCACGTGTTGATCCTCATCTCTCCGGGGAGCTGTATATATGCCATAAAGGTGGTAACATCTTTCAATACCATGATGGAACTCAATAAACATATATATAGTACCATCCATTTTATGATGGCATATCGAGACAACCAAAGCATGATTTGCCGTTTATACAATTAGACCAGTAAAGTGACTCAAGAATACAAAAATGAAAGACGTAGAGAAGACAAATATACTGTCTTAACAGTTCCTCGCCCGGGCGACCCAAACCCTAGCCTGCTGCCACCCTATCTTCCAATCCCCCGCCGCGCCGCCACTGGACAATATATAACTTCTGAAGCTTAGTCTTTGTAGCTTTTTTAATCCTTAAGCTCGCACTTTCTTATTATTTTTGCTAATATGTTTGACGCTATGAGCCTAAGAGCTCATGTAACTTTTGGTTGTGTGTATCCCAAGTGAATATAGAGGCCGGATTTCATATGTTGTACCTAAAAAATCTGACACATCCTCGTTTGCCTCCCATCTTTTGTCGAATTTCCTCGGTAATCTTGACAATGGCGAAGAATATCATCCTGTATATCACCGTCATTCCACAAAGGATGGCAAGGTTTATCCATTTTGAGTACCCCATCTCTACCTCCAACTTATACTTGAGGACTTCAATTCCACTGATGGTGACATTAGACTGAATGAGCTGATCACTTGGGTACGCATGTCCTACAAACTCATTCTTGTATAATCCTTGCACCGCGTACTTGTGGAAGGAGATGTAGTAGTTAGGATACTTCCATACTGGCTTTGGGAGCTCACTTGGGAGGCGGAAGAAGCCGCCATTGAGCATCATCACCCCTTGAACTCCAGCTCCAATGATGATTCCCATTAGGAAGTCCGGAACAATAGCAGCGATAATCATCATCATGCTCTCCACTAGAAGGCAACATATGCAAAGGACAATGACGAAATAGGTGAAGTGATCCACGCCTTTTGTTAGACCAGCAAGGTAGTATAGCATAGCACCCGGTAATATAGCAATGACGGACAGGTATGGAGTAGCTGATAGGGTGTTTGAGATCACAAATTCTGACACGCCGTAGTGTCCACTCAGCCTCTCCTTTCTGAATACCTGACACATGCATGGGTGAAAATGGTGGTATTAAAAATGTTTCAATACAGAACCTACTTTTCACTGTAACTAATTGGTATATATATAAAGGGCAAATATATAGCATTTCATATTAGAAATATTGACTCAGTAGTTTATACGTGATTGGTCCACCTGCTAGAATTTCTTATGATTTTGAGTAAAAATATCTTTTTCAGCATAAAATTCTGAATACAATTGTCTTGAGCAAGAAAGCCAATTTTCACTTTTGCGTGAGTGAAGAGTGAACCTTAACGTCCTCTACGAAAGACGGAAATCCTCAATGGCCATGAAAGTTAAAAGTGCAGTTGTATACATTATTACTTCACATCGACTCTGCAAAATCCATAACATTATCACTTTATTTAATTTACAGATAGATATAATGAAATGTCTGTTTCTATATAGCCCTACTACCTGCCTAAATCATGAATGCATATGACAATCATATCAGTTTACCTCGATAGAACTGTAGCTGCTGTAGTTATCGCCAACTTGGTAGAAGATAGTGCCTATACATACGCCAATGCCGATATAGATGGCCAAACGCATCCAGTAGTATCCTATGTCCCTGTGCATATTCAGGAATGACCTCCTTGTGAGCACAAGGAGCTTTGTGGTGAAGCTTGCTTGTTCTCTCCTCCTAAATGAAGCGCCCTCCTACAATAATATATATTTTTTTAGAAAATTACAATAATATATATGATAAATATAGTACTGATTTCCAATGTTAATCAAAAGTCATCCTTATATATTGCCTTTTGATCATTGCAGTACGTTTTTCTATTGATATGATCAATAATACACCTATGTACTATCAGTGGGTGGTAGAACTGAACTTTGTTTCCTTATCTAAAAAAAAACGGATAATACGGCGACGTTACAGGCATTTAGCTTACCATATTTTCATTTCAACAATTTGGTCTGTCATTTTTGCAAAATAACTAGAGGATTTGTATGCAGTTGCAAGAATGTCTATAGCTTCAGCTGCTGTTTTCCTGTTAGCTTTAGAACTCTCCTCAGTCTCCTCCTATACATATATGATATTTATCAATTAGATAAATCAAAAGTGGAAGTTGCACCGAATTTTTAACAATTGATAGGATCGAGTGCGTGTACATACCTCGTCAAAGTCTTTGTTGATTGTTCTCAGGAAATGATCGGACGGGCTTCTCAGGTGTGGACAAGGAAAGCCGTTCACAGTGAAGAACTGCATGCATGGAACCAGCACAAGCCAATCAGCATCTGAAAATTTGCTATCCAATGCAAATTTCTATGACGAAGCATGGTCATCACCTCAGTGGCATCAGAAATGGTCCCAAAGAAGATCGCCTTCGCGGCAGCGAGCAGGCAGAGGCCGTGGAAGAGCTCAAAGACATCGCCGCTGGGCTGGTGCACAGCAGCGACGACCGTCATGCCGTCGCGGGCGGCGACGCGGGCGATGTGGCTCATGACGTGGTAGGAGGCGGCGCTGTCGAGGCCGCTGGTGGGCTCGTCGAGGAAGAGCAGGCGCGGCCGTGTCAGCATCTCAATGCAGATGCTGAGACGCTTTCGCTGCCCGCCGCTGATGCCCTTGGTGATCCGGCCGCCGATGCGCGTGTCCATGGCGTCAGCGAGCCCCATTTCTCTGATCACCCGCTCGGCGTGCGATCGCTTGTCCGTTGCCGGCATCGTGTCTGGCAGCTGAAGCTGCGCCGAGTAGTACATTGCCTCGCGAACCGACAGCGTCGACATCAGCACGTTGTCTTGGGTCACGTATGCCTTTGTTGTAAGTATAATTCAACCATTGGTTCATTCATTAAAAAGGTAACTTGTAAGTCCGACACACACGCCAACGTTATGCACAAGATTGCAACCAGTGTTTGTTGAAAATTTTAAGTCTTGCACCAACCATTCATAGTTTTAAGGGAATTTGGTGTATTTATCCCTATTCTGATTGCAACAGGGTGATTTTGCTAATACTTTTAAAATTTTATGATTTTACCCTTGCAATGTTTTCTCACACTGTTAAATCTGAGTGGAGTAAGTGACAAAAATTAAACAAAAATATACCCACTTGAATAATGAAAAAGGAATTCCTTTTTCCATGCAATTTGTGATTTAGATAGGTCTTTCTCGGACTATCACATTACGATGTATAATCTGTGGATTTCCTTTGTGGAGATCATTGGATCGATTCAAATAAAAACCAAAAGAGATAGTTTTTTTTGTTTTGTTTTGTCTTACCGAGGTTCCATAGGCAAGCTTCTCCTGTCGGCCATTGATTAAAATCAGCCCTGTTTTATTCATGCCTGGTCCTAACCTTCCTGCAGTGAAAAGTTAATAATGTCAATGGTGGGTTACCCGCGGTAGCCAAAATCCAAAGTGTGCAGTGCCTTGCATTTTCATTGATATTGTCCAATGCTAATATTATTTTTGATGAGGTGTTCAACCATAAATAATGAAAGAAAGGGGACTCCTATGTTTCCAGCACCCGTACCCCGCCTTGCATGATTGAATGAAACAATATAATAAAAATCATACAGTAAATTGGAAGGACTATTACAGTAATCAAATATAAACTAAGGGTATGTTTGGTATAGCTCCATCAGCTCTTGATTCACCAAAATGATGAAGCACCTCAAGCGGTACACCACTAAATCCAAGTTTGGTAAAATTGAGAATATTTACCCACCATGCCACTGATTAATAGAATGAGACAGGATGGGCTATGATGAACCACCGAGGAGCTCGTGACTGCACGCACCATGGCCACCCACCGTAGCTAAGCCACCACGCCTAGCCACCGGTATCACCCCGTGCCTCACGTCGCCCGGTCATGGAACCGCTATGCCTCGCCGCTCCATCTTTGTCACGTGTTAGTCATTAAACCTCCACACGCATAGGGGCACAAGATAGCAGCCATTAGAAATGTGACACATTGTCTTTCTAGTCCGCGGGGTAAAGGGAGCTACCCTGCTCACCCTCCATTCGCGATCCTGACCCACGAACAATGAGAGAAAAATTGGGTCCAAAACCTAGCGCCTTGCCAAGCCTGTCATGGCTAGGCACTATGTAGAAAGGTTCACGCCAGACGCCTCGTGATGTGATTGCTCCTGGCCCGGCCAGACATTATGTGCGCGGGATAAAGAAACCCTGACCAACTTCTTTCTCATTTTTTTGCCCCTGGCGCGTGGGCCCAGGTGTTAGTGAGAAGAGAGAAACACTAGAGGTGTACCACGCACTTTGACTAAACTTATATCCACTTAGGAGCTGCATCACCGTGGATCTAGGTGAATCTGGTGGAGTTGTTAGTGGAGCTGTACCAAATGGGGCCTAAACGTTTGATGGAGAATCTAGATTGGAATTTGGATCACAAGTGATAGATATAGATCTATGCAAATCTTACTGGTCAATCTTTTTTGCGCTTAAAATTATGTTACCATGTTTATTGCTGTCCAATCACACGTGCACACAATGGTTTCATCCTCATGCACAACACCGTGCAGGAGGTTCGCGCCTGGCGCCTCGTGATGCGATCACTCCTGGCCGGGGCAGCCATTGTGTGCATGAGGAAGAAACCCTAGCCAGTTGTTGGCTCGGCTCTCAATTAGATATAGAGAAACACCGGAGTTGTACGAAGCACTTAGACTAATCTTAGATCCACGGAGGAATAGTTGGTGGAGCTCTATCAAACGGGCCTCTAAACATTTATTGGAGAATCTAGATTGGATCATAAGGGATAGATGGAGATCTCTGCAAACCTATTGAACAAACTTTGTTGCGTTTAAAATTATGGTATCTATAATGTTTATTGCAGTTCGATCACACGTATGTCACAACCATACTTTTCTGGATTACTGAATTTGCCTAATTTTCCAACAGGAAGGAAGCAGCATATAGACGTACGGCCGTACGGGGTAGTTCGGTGAGAGTGACGAAACGGACGCACCTGCGAGGGTGTCGAGCAGCATCGTCTTGCCGGCACCGGACGGGCCCATGATGGCCAGCACCTCCCCAGGGCCTGCGTGCCCGCTGATCCCGTCCAGGATCTTCACCTCCGGCGCCCCGCTCGGGCCGCCGCCGGCCACTGTGACGTGGACGTCCTCCCCGTCAGGAAAGCCCTTGGGTCGCCGGCGTCCGCAGGTGGAGCCACCAGCTCGCACGCCGATCCGGCGCCGCCTTGGCAGGCTCTTCCGTCTGACGTCGGCGCGCCGGCAGGCTGATGACGAGCGGCGTCGGGCGTGCCGCCGCCCCAGCACCATAGCAGGCGAGGCCGGCATGGCGTCGGCGCCCACCGCGGCAACGGCGACGTGGCCGCCATGGCTACCGTACCTAGTGTCCTGCTGACTTCGAGTGAGGCTGCGTCGTCGTCCTTCCCACGAACTCCGATCTCCGATCCTCGCCGGCCGGCAGCCGCGCTCAAGACCCTGCAGTACTCCTACTCCACTTGAGGATTTGCTTTGGCCTGGCGTGCTAGGTAGGTCTGATTAATATAGGCAGGCGTGTCAAGATGGATGGTGACGAATTTTTGTAGCTGTTGTTCAAGTATTTGCTCCAATTGAGAACGCTAACGTAATAAGTAGAACGATTCAAGTTAGCTATGTCAAAAACGTCCAATTTACGTGACCACTACATGAGAAGCAGTGACATGATATATATTTATTATTATATATTAACACTGACATGAACAGTGCTCTGTGTTTTTATGAAAAAAAAAACAGTGCTCTGTGATATTTAATATAAGTTCCATTGCTTAGGAATGATAGGAGTGCTTTTATTTATTTAGCAGGATACCATACATCTTTGATACCTTAATATGCAGTGACTCACATGAGAGGCAGATGGGATATATATCACTTCTAGCTTTCCATAAAAGTTGTTCACATATCAAAAATCATAAGAGCAAGCACTTCTGAAGCATGCATTTTGCCAAACGACATTTGAAAGCAAGAATCTGCAGCCACCAACAGCATAATTTGAACTTACATTATAGACTCTGAATATGAGAAGTTAATAGAACTGGTATGCTGTCACTAGCTTTCCCAACAACTGATCATATAAACATATATTCAATTAAAAAAGTATACACAGCAGCACTGATATGGTTGTCGTGTCAACCGAGAAGCACATCATTGCTCAACTTCTAGCAATATACACTCCTTTAGAATCTAACCAGTTGCCATTAGCAAACCCTTTGGCTTCAGTTCCTTTTTTTAATTTAACAGCGTGACATCCGAAACCCAAAAAGGAAGAACATGGTTATCTAGCTAAAGCCTATGATTTTGCCACTTCAAATGAATTGCTGTTACAAGAATAAACCTCAGTTATTAATATAAAGTATGAGAAGACAGAAAAGGGGACAAGTAGGCAAGTGCGTTTTGAAGCCCCTAAGATCAAATCCAAGAGATTAGCTGAAAATGTTTTCTAAATCTCCACATTTAGCTATTATGTAAAGTAGAATACCCACAAAAGCAATAGACTAATCCAACAACTTTTGTAAAAAAAATTCCATTCTTCATACTTGAACCTACCAGGTCATGCGACCACGCAATCCTCAGCATCTATGTGTGCGTGGGAAAGGCCGAAAGGACGATGTTGTATGAGCCACTGGGAGAAACGGCGATTCCGCAAGCTGGCGACGCTGGCTATTTTTTACTAGCGACACTACTACAAACACGTACTAAGAGCAACCACAATGTTGCAAAAAGCAGTCCATAAGGAATGTTATATTCACCATCAGGTAGGTGGTACATTGTGGAACTGGTCCATAAGCAATCCATAGCTATCACTGTCCATAGAGCTATGGACTGGCCATAAGGAATAAAAATATTAAACTCTCTCTCTCTCTCTCTCTCTCCCCCTCTCTCTCTGTCCCCCGCAGCTCTCTCCCCGGAGCTGGAGCCCCAGCCCCACGCCGGAGCCCTTGCCATCGCCGGGACATCCATGCTACGCCGAAGTCCGCCCCCGAGCCCCCCCGCGACGCCCGAGAGGTCCGCGCCCACAGGAGCCTCGCCCCACGCCAGGTCCGCCCGCCGAGCCCCCTGCCCTACACGGGAGGTCGGCACCTCGCCGAGGGCCCCACCCCCACGCCGGAGATCCGCCACTGGCCGGAGCCCCCGCCCCCCCACGCCCGTGCCCGGTCGGGTGTTGGTGGGGGAGGTCGCCCGCCTTAGTGCATCTCGCCGGGGTAGGGAGCTCGTCGCGAGGAGAGGGAGCCGGGCACCGCCGTTCTGGGCCACCGTCCGACACCTCGCCGCAGGGGGCCGAGGGCGCAAATGACTAATCGTAGGGAGCGCGGCGGCGGCCGCGAAAAGGGATCGAGCGGAAGGGACGAGGAAGGACGGTGGGATTTTTTTACTATTTTTATTATGACAAGCTTGTCCCGTCTTATAGACTACTTGGTCCATATACATTGTGGCAAAATCTATAGGATCGACCTAACCGACACCGACCCACCCTTATGGATTACTTGGTCCATATTCATTGTTGTTGTTGTAAGGGAACGCCTTCCTTTTTGAGTAGGAGCGGTTCTCCACTATCAAGGTATGAGCCGCCCCCGTAGATAAATAATAATAATAATAATAATAATAATAGTAATAATAATAATAATAATAGTAATAATAATAATAATAATAGTAATAGTAGTAATAGTAGTAATAATAATAATAATAATAATAATAATAATAATAATAGTAATAGTAGTAATAATAATAATAATAATAATAATTTGTACACCTAGTATCAACCACTAAATAACTACCAGTACCTCATATACTATTTAGAGCAACCTTACATGCCTTATGATTTGTATCTACAATTTCTTTTGTGACTTGATTTGTACTACACTAGAGATATGTTTGTATCTACACTAGACGAAGAGGTTGAGAAGCTTCAGGGAGGAGGAAGCGGAAGTGGGCCTTCCATGGACGATGATCTGCTTAAGGTCCACATCAGGAGACGGAAAACAGGCCATGCTATCAACCCGGCCCACACGGTGCCTCCTCATGTGCCCACCAAGGGCCTGGCCCGTGGAGAAGCCCAGCCCACACATGGCACACGCGTGGACCAGCACCGCCTTTGACAACCGCGTCTGTTTCTTGGTCATCGCCGGTCGCCTGAGGTGGCTCGTCCGGTGGCCTCCCAGCGCCTGGAACGTAGGAAACCTCTGCCCGCACGTCTGGCACTCGAACACATCGTCGTCCTGGCTCCCCGCCGGCGGCGACGACGACGACGCTTGAGTGCTGGCGCCGCGGTGACGACGGAAGCCGCTTGTTGATCGGCCTGGATACGATTGTTGTAGCTGCTGGTGCTGGGAGATGATGACCAGCAAGATAGGGAGAGGGAGAGCAGGACGTCGCATGCCGCTCGCCGTCGTCGCTGTTCTTCTTGGTCGACGTTGATGTCGTCTTCTCCTTGGTGAGGGACGTCGTAGCTACGACTGTCGTCGTCTCCCATGGAAATGACACTCTTGGCGGCGGCGTCGTCGTCGTCGTCGTCTCTGGAACGCTTTGTCATTCTGCTGCTCATAGAAGTTGTACTCGATCGGATATGTGTGTGAAGTTGCATGCTTGGGCTATATATAGCCAGTTGCTTTAGTGTTGGTTCTGTGTGTGAACGAGACAAGAGAAAAGGGTGGAAAGCAAAGCATAGATTCAAATTCGGTCTAGACTTGACGAGACTCAACGGTGACGCACGTGACGCGGTGCGTGCCGTGTCCACTACTCCACTGGACCACTGCTAGTTCACTTACTTCACTTCGTCGATAGCGCGTCGCTCTTTGTCGATTTAATTTTTTATTATTATATGTGCATTGCTTACTAATGATTTTTTTAGTCCGTTAAAGTACACCGATGACATATACTATATATACATATACAGTGCCTTGGCAAGCAAGGAATATTAATCCCGCTTTAGTAAGTGGCAACTTAGCGAGCAAGGTATAGTTGTGTGTCTTTCTAACATAGTAGCTTGTGTAGCATAGTATATGCTAGCATATAGTAGCTTGAGTGTGTTTGTAACATAATTCTATTGGTGTGTTTTTTTTTCAAAACAGAAGATATCCCATTTTCATTAAGAAGAAAAACGGAAATACATATTCTAAGTAGTCATGGTCTTGTTAAACAAATTAACGAATAAGGATAGCTGTTAATTATATCTGCTCTTCTTCACGCGTACTCTTATCTTGTGGAATCAGAATCGTTTGTCACATAATCTCACGGACAAAGGAAGCAGCTCAGAACTTGCATTGGTTCCCAAGCATACTGCTCTTGTGCACTATGTATCACTCTCTGAAGGTTCACGGAAACTCACCTGACTTTGCTTGGCTACCGACTAACAAAATGGGTCGCATCATATGTCAGACCAACAACTAGCAAGCTAGTTAGCCATATGTATTTAAGTTCTTGTTTTTAAGTCTTTGCCCTAAAATGTTCCTTATTCGTCCCTAGTGACCTGGCAGATTTAGTAAGAGAGGAAATGCAAGGTGCTTCTGCAGCGACCTCCAACACCAACCAGCTCATATCCATATCCACCATCAAGCATACCGCCTTTGCAAATTGTTTAATCCGCGTGTAATCAGCGTAGAGTCTTATTGAGTGGGGTGGCTGCGCTTTATTGTAACAACATCTCCTTCCAAACGCGTGCTTTTGTGAGATGTTAAAACTCTTCTACTTAAATATATAGATGCGAAAACTTTTGCATATTCGAAAAAAGGTTAACTTTGAAAACATATATATTCCACTTTTAGTGTCTACTAGCTTAGTCGTGATGCTCTGCCCCACAAAAACGGCATGGTTGGGGTGCGATGAGACCTTAGTTTTCCTAGTAACACATATTCTTTCTGAGGTTCCAAGTACACTTAAATAACTTCTTCAGTTTTTGTTAACTTTTTTTTCAAAAGCAGGCTCTTACCCATGCTGCATTAAGCGAAGTGAAATAGTTAAATTACAACCTAGATGCCCCCGTGGCGAGCTGTCAGGGAGGGCAAGTAGGTGGAACACTGACACAAGGCACCGGCTAAAACGGTGGAGCTTAGAGTGGTGTGCTAAGAACAGTTGTGCGCGACAAACAGACGGGCGGCGATCGATGACCCTTGTCCGAGGTGGTTCCCTGGCGCCCGGCGTCTATAGGGAATGAGCGGGTCGATCACCACGCGCTTCTGTTTTGTTAACTCATAGGAAAACAATAATTACGTTATTCGTTTTCTATAATATATGAGAAAGTAAAACAAGGTTGCGCGCGTTTGACAAGGGTTTTAGATTCTTTCAGAAACCTTTCGAATCTAGATTCTCTTTACAAATATTTCTTCTGTAATCAATTAGAATCATTTCATGAAATCGTTTGGCTATATATAGCTCGCTGGATTCTTGAACCAGTGAACATTTCTACGAATTTTCAGGTGTTTCTCTGGAATTTTTATGAAATTTTCAGGTAAAAAACGAGAACAGTAGCTTAAAAAAAACGAGAACAGTGTCTTCCTAAATTTTTTTCTAGTAATTTTACGAGAGAATCTGAAGCATTTGAGGTCATCTCGCTGAGAACGATTCTCTGTCTTGACGCTGCGTCTGCGCGCGACGCTCGCGAGGTCAGGGTCAAGGTCAAGGGCAAGGTCAAGGTCAAGCTCGGTATACTCACACGTTGCGGCAGGCCTGCAGCCAATGGCGTGCTAATTTAACTTACACGTGGCAACACATGATGAGTTTCTGTGCGCTTGCAGAATGGACGATGTGTTACTTGCTTTGCTTACATAGTGCCACATGGCTTTGCTTACGTAAGATTGAAGCGTGTAATGCCAGCGTAATTGTGGTGGTAATCATGTTACGACGACATGGTAACGTTGGGGGGCTCATCCTCATCCACATGTCTCTTCTTATTCTCCTTTATTTATTTTTCTTTTTTTTTCCTCTCGGGGCTTCTGTTGGAGGTTAACTCGGCCTTGGCCGTAGAGAAGAATCACTACTGGAATCCGAACTTTTGCCGTGTGTATCATTTTAGGCACTCGGCAAAGACGTAATTTGCCATATGCCTCAGCGAATATACACAACAAAAAAATACATACTTGTCAACGATATATTTTGCGCTGTGTTTTTCTGACATTTGACAAAGAAGTATTTTGTTGTGTGTTTTTTTACACTTGGCAGAGATGCATTTTGTTGTGTGTTTTTGTCACTCCACAAAGATGTATTTTTCCATGTGCTTTTATTTTGGCCCTTGGCAAATTATTTTTTCAAAGCACTTTTTGAAGCGGTAAATTTATTCTAATTCAAATAAAAATGTTTTCAACTAAAAGTTGCTTATCTTCTCAAGATCTATATCTTTATTTTGGTCCTTTCTTAATTTGACAAAGCGATAGTAACGTTGTTCACAAAATATACATCTCTCATATAGTTTCATGATACTAGAAGAGCATTATAACATTTGTGAACAATATTATTGCCATTACGTCGAATGAACAATGGACCAAAATAAACATTGTAGATTTTGAGAAGTTATAAAACTTTGTGGTTGCCAACTTTTTTTATTTGAAATCATCTTGTTATTTAAAGCTACATTTAAATTTCAAAATTTTAAAATGCAAAAATTTTAAAAGACCTCGGATGGAAAAACAACTGTCACAGCCCAAATCGGAGGGCCCAAGGGGCCATGCGCGCGACACGCCAAGACGAGGAGCTGCAGTAGCCCTAGCATTTGTTGTCACCGCGCCGTCGTCATCTGTTCTCCACCAAAATAATATTAGGAATAAATATTTAGGAAATAAATAGATGGCTTTGTCATGAGGTATTCCGATCTATAATGAAACCACCTAGATATTTCTTACCGTGCAAGTCTCCCTTGGACTATAAATGCAAGAGGTGTGTAATTAGTTGAACCTAATCAAAAAATTAAAGGGGTAACACCCAACAAATTCGGGTCTTCGGGCTCTCTCTCTCTCTCTCTCTCTCCCGCCCTAGCGCGTGCAAGCGCCACCCCCCCCTGCCTCACGCCATCATGCTGGCGCAAGACGCGTCTTGGCGCTTTGCGCGGCGCCACTCGATCGCGGCGCGCCGCCGCCCCAACGCCGCCGCCGGCACCGTCATCACCGCCCCTCCCTAAAGGCGGTTGTGACACGTGGTACTTAGAGACCGATCGATCCACCCACCACCATCGCCGTCAAGATCCGATGGCCACCTCGCTGCCATCCTACCCGAGATGATCATGGAGGCCATCTACGTGCTTAGATCACCGAGAACACCGCCCGACAATGCTACGATCTCCCACCACGTACGTCAAGGTGAAGTACGACTCCATCCTCCTGTCCCAGCATTGCGTCATCCTCGTAGGCTATCTCGCCCCCATGAAGGCCACCGGCGAGATCGATGACCTCCTCGTGGACACCCCTGCCATGGGCACCACCGACGACAATGCTGCCTCCATGGACGCCGCCGACATTATTCTCTCCACGATCACCGACGCTGCAAGCAACGGACTCATCCACACCAAGGACACCCCCGCTGTTGCGGTCCAGATCAGATCAGATCAAGAGGCTACAACCGATGACCACCAGCTACTCAACGAAAAGCCTACCCAACTAGGCCAATGTCCCGCGGCTACTACAATGGCACATATAAGTTCCCCAGTCACCAACAACATCAGCTCTAATACTCGCTAGGAACACCATGAGTGCCAACACCATTACCATCATGAGCAACACAACGACGTCAACCGACGTCGACATCGATGTCACTGATCCCAATGTCCTGGACAGCACCGGCGCCTTGAACATCAACGACGTCAACACCTTCACAGATTAGTAAATCACACGCTCCACTGTCACCAGGCAAGTCTATCCCAACCAACATGGAGCATCTACCTCCACCATCCATGCTACAACGACATCGCCCGACATCGTCATCGCCAACCACGACGTCCTCAATGCCGACACCAACCACGACACCTCCAAAGGCACCATCCACGAGAACGACGACGTCCCCATGGGCGCCACTACCACAGGAAACACCAATGACGCCCCCACGGGCGCCACCACCAGCATGATCATCGACTCGCACAACTTCGATGCCGACATCAGCCCGCTATAACCGCTGGATGTCCCACGGATATCCACTATGGCGGAGAACATCCACAAGCGAGCTATAAATCCTATCGCGGCTTTGACACCGGCAAAGACATCGTGGGCACCCCCACTCCCAGCAGCCAACTTCCAAATAACTCCAGCGCGAGCTCCGACACGAAGGCGCTCCCATTAGCTATACGACAATGGAACATCGGCCTTGGCAAATACATAAGGTACGCTGCCATCATCCGAGAGGAGCGATACTTCTCTCGGTTCCTTTGCATGACGACCAAGGCACCTTTGGAGGACCGGGACACCGAAGCTTCCCATCAACGTCGACTCCACCGGCGACTGGCACCGCCTCGACAAGCCAACGCCCGCACAACTACATCCATGACTTCGAGTTTGCGGCCAGACTCACACTACACTACAGAAGGCACTACGGCGGGAGGCGGCCAGCACGAGGATGAAGCGATCCAAATCGCTCGTCGACTCGATGTCCTTCGGCCTCATTCGTCACACGGCTCGGCGAAAGGCGACAGACACGACGACATCCTCGACTTCGGCAACAACAGCCCGGAAGCGACTCGAGGGCCAATCCGACCCCAGCTCCTCGATCGTTGACAACATCGGCGCCTAGTATGACTATGCTTTCAAGCACGCCAACGGGCCGCCAACAAGTTTTGGGTTGCAATGCAATAGGTGGCATCCCTCACATTGGGCACGACAATCCGACTCGCCGACCAACTCGACGCCCCCGTCTCCTACATTTCCTACGAGGTTCTCCACGAGCTCCAGCTTGCGAGCTCCTACGCCGACGACAAGATAAGAATGCCACACGCACAGGTATTCTCCTACGTCAACCTCATCGATACTTCGGTGACATTCTTCAAGGTTCTCCGCGCTACATCAAATGACCAAGAGCTCCACAACATCACCAGCAACGCCGAGCTCTTGGAGGGAACACCGACTAGGACGCTGCTCGAGGCAGTTGATGTCCACCTACCGATGTCCTTGCCTTTGATGCAAGGCTTTCCGGTGATCATAGTAGTAATGGAGGAGCTAATGCATAGCTTCTTGCCATCAATGCTGATCTTCTACTTTTACAATCATCGCTTCTACACCACGACATTATCAACAGTGCTATAGGATGTTCTCCAACCAAGTGGGATCCCTCAACAAACTTTTGCAATTGGTTTTCACCCCCTGACCTCCTCGCCATTAGTGCAAGCCTTACTGTCAAGCATCTTGCTCATGGAGGAACATCCTCATTACTTCACGGAGGACGCCACAACACCGCTCTTCAATGACAAGCTACCTCCATTAGTGGCAATCTGCTCCTCGAAGTCCATGACAACCACCTCGACGATCTACAATTTGCGGGCACGGAATATTCCAGGTGGATGATGGCACCACCGACAGCATTCCTCGACATGCTATTTCAAACTTCCCGCCAATGCCGACCACTAGGGCAAAGATACGTGACGAGGACGCCTTGTGTGGAAAAGGAAGGAGGTGTCACAGCCCAAATCAGAGGGCCCAAGGGGCCATGCGCTAAGCGCACGCAGAGAGGGCGGCAGCCCTAGCACCGCCTCACCGCGCCGCAATCATCCAATCTCCACCAAAATAATATTAGAGAATAAATATTTAGAAAATAAATAGATTATTTTGTCAAGAGGTATTCCGATCTATAAGGAAACCTTCTAGATATTTCTTAGCGTGCAAGTCTCACTTAACTATAAATGCAAGGCGTGTGTAATCAATTGAACCTAATTAGAAAAATGAAAGGGGTAACACCCAACAACTTCGGCTCTCTTCTCTCTCTCTCTCTCTCTCTCTCTCTCTCTCTCTCTCTCTCTCTCTCTCGGCGCAAGCGGCGCATTTAAGCCGCGCCACACCTCACACCGCTGCTGCCCCCAAGACGATGCCGCCACTCAGCCACCGCACTGCCGCCCAACGCCACCACCGTCACCGTCATCGCCACCCCTCCCTAAGGCGGCCGTGACACCGACCAAAATGAAAATTGTAGATCTTGAAAAGTTTTGAAACTTTCTTGTTGACAAAAAAATGATTTTATGTCATTCTATCATGTAAAACTATGTTTGAATTTCTCAAATTTGAAACTCAGATTTTGTAAATGATCTCAAATTGAGAACTTTCCCTAAATGAAATTTGTAGATATCGATAAGTTATGAAACTTTTCTTGTTAGAAACTTTATAGTTGATAACATATTTTATTTGAATTCATTCAGGGCCTCAAACAAGTAATTTGCACTTGGTTTTGTATAATATCTTGGGAACCAAATGGGAATCTGAACACAAGTGTAGAGGGTGCTAGACGCAGGAGACGATGTGGGTTCGAATCCTGCCAGCCGTGTAGTGTATGAACTTTGCACGAGACACGCTTCTACTTGCGATTTTTCTTCAGGCGGTGGGGGCCTCCCCAATCAAAATTTTTTTTTTTTTCTATTTTTGGGGGTTTGTCCACTTACATTTTGCCGAATGTTTTTCGGCACTAGGGAAAGCCTTTTCCCGGCAAAAAGGAGGCTTAATCCGTAGTGAATATATTTGTTTTTAGAATAGATGCATCTAGTGTTGTTATTACAATTAAGTACTTCATATATATTTGTTCCTAAGCATAGTACAAGGATTTTTTTAGAAAGGGTGGAAACAGATTTGCTATTAGACAAAGAAAGAAAAAGGCAAATGCTAGCTTAGTTTTTCGAATGGTAATCATTTCAGAAAAACCATACAACTAAGGAGAGTGGCAACTCATCCCTCACAACGTTGGTACAACTGCCGCAACTCACACTACCTTGCAATTTGGCCGAATCGACCCCACTATCAACGACTAACCAACTACCAACTAAGACAAACACAAGTAGAAAGACAACTTGGAGAACCAAGCACCATCACACCCTTGGAGAAGCGCCATGGCAAACGACGGGAGATCAACAGCGGAGAACAGGATCGCCTTGCAAAGCCTTCAAGAAGGAAACGACGCGAAGAGTATCGACACGCTAGCCCAACAAGGGAAGATTTTCACATCCAAAATCCAGCACGGTAGCCGAAGAGACTGAAATGGACGCCTTCAAGAACCAAAACGGCGTACATAGACGTCGCCGTCCCATCCCCCCCCTCCCCTCAATCCTCCACACCACCTTGCGCAAAGACCTAACCTACCATGGAGGTAGGATGAGCCAACGATATCGCCAACATCCCCGCCCGGCTGCCGCCCCTAGGAACGCTAGCCAGGAGAGGCTGAGATAAGCCTGCCGGAGAGTCCGTTAGCACACACTTCCTGCTATAGCTCCGCCCGAACCAGCCTGAGCTGGGTGGAGGGAGATGGTCGGGACAAAAGGGCCGGGATCAGAAGAAGAATTGGACATCAGTTTTGGCTATTGCTAGTCTGTAACATATAGTACAATAAATTATAAAATAGATATATCAAAACAAAAGGATTTGATTGAATGGAATCCATGACATCATACTTATGAGTTGTGTAGTTACATAATTGTTTTATAATAAGACGCACCGTTTCGAATGTTTTTGTTTAGTATGTGTTGTGCGTTATATATGAGGTTAAATATATACACATATGTTTATCATTATGACTAGGACATGAACCAAACAAAGATGTCGGTATATAGCGACGTACTCTGTATGCCCGCATGCTTCATTTCTAGCCCAGCTAATAAAGTTCATCACATGCATGATCCAAGAAGTTAAGCTTCGCTTTCCGAATCCAAATCTGGCCAAGCCAACAGGCAACAACCGTATGTGCTGGAAAGCTCTACACCCTCTTTCCAAAATTGAAACGTATTTATCTATTTCGTACTACTACTTGCCAATAGGACTTCCACTTTATCTATTCCGTCATGGTCGTCCTCAGTAAATAGAATTTAGTATTCATAACAACAATGGCAGTTTACTCTGGACATACAAGTAAATCACATTGGGGCCGCAGGGATTGCTAGTCGAAATGGTAAACGCAGCTAGTTTATGGATCTTTTGACCTTGGAACTTTTGCTACGTTTTCGGTTGTCAAGATGGTGAACTAATGAACAATAGCTAGTATAGGAACATACTTCATTTGCTTGACCATCGCTTTTATATCATGATGAAGCTCAACAAATATCTATAATATAGCATACCATCCATTTTAAAATAGCATAGCGATACCAAATCATTATTTACAGTTTATACAGAATTAGGGCAGTAAAGAGATTCAAGAATGTGAAAATGGAAGACATACACAGAAGGCAACTACTATCTAGCTAACACAGCCTCGTTTACCTCCCTTTTTTTGTCGAAATTCCTCGGTAATCTTGACGATAGCAAAGAACATCATCCTGTATATCACCATCATTCCACAAAGGATGGCAATGTTTACCCATTTAGAGTACCCCATCTCCACCTCCAATTTATTCTTCAGGACCTGAAGGCCACTGATGGTGGCATTAGACTCAACCAGCTGATCACTTGGGAATGACAGTTCCATGAACTCGTTCTTGTAGAGTCCTTGCACTGCGTACTTGTGGAAGGAGATGTAGTAGGAAGGGTACTTCCATATGGGCTTTGGGAGCTCATTAGGAAGGCGGAAGAAGCCCCCAGTGAGCATCATCACCCCCTGCACTCCAGCTCCAACGATGATTCCCATAAGGAAGTCCGAACAATGGCAGCGATAACCATCATCATGCTCTCTACTAGAAGGCAACATATGCAAATGACTATGACAAAATAGATGAAGTGATCCACGCCTTTTGTTAGACCGGTGAGATAGTATATCATTGCTCCCGGTAATACAGCTATGGCAGATAGGTATGGAGTAGCTGAGAGGGTGTTTGATATCACAAATTCTGACACGCCATAGTGGCCACTAAGTCTCTCCTTTCTGAAGACCTGAAACATTAGAAACGGTGTTGATAGATAAAAATATGCACAGAATTGAGGTCATAAAACCTGAAGCAATAATGTGCTAATAAAAAATTGAACTTACTTTTCACTTGCACTACTAAGTTTAGAAATTAAAGGTAAAATTGTAGGATTCCATAATATTGGAAAATACAAACTCCCCCCCATCCATCCACCCAAAAAAAAAGTTATATATATGGTTCCTATTCATGGTAGAGTTCCTCCTAACATCCCACTCATTTTGTATTGTTTATTTTCAATATCATAAAGTTAATTCATGGTAATCTTGAATAATTTACTTGAGCAACAAACTAAAACAACGTTTGGAAGGGAGAAGAATCAACCTTTACGTCTTCAACAAAAGATGGAAAACCTCCAATAGCCATGAATGTTAAAAGTGCAATTGTATACATTATTACTGAACATCGGCTCTGCAATCCAAGACATCATCAGTTTTACATGCATAGACAAATAAATATCTTGTCCTATATACATATCTGAATCTTGTTAATTAGTTTATTACCTGGATAGAACTGTAGCTATAGCCAACTTGGTAGAAGATAGTGCCTAGACATATGCCGATGCCCATAAAGATGGCCAAACGCATCCAGTAGTATCCTATGTCCCTGTGCATATTCAGCAATGATCTCCTTGTGAGTACAAGGAGCTTTGTAGCAAAAAGCTTGCTTGTTGTCTCCTCCTAAATAAAGCTCCATCCTGTAATATATATAGGACACATACTGTAATTTTTATACAGTCAAAATATTCTTAGATTGGTCAATTATACATTTCTCATTATTGCTCTTTGCAGTCACTGTGGTTTTTTTTATGATATCAGATGATATTATGCCCCTGTCAAACCTATTACAATTATTCGGTCAGTTTATTGAACAATGGTCAAAATGACTCATCACACACCATCGGGTTATTCTTGTTTCCAGTAGCGACCCGTGCTCAACTTACCATGTTTTTCATTTCAACAATTTGGTCTGTCGTTTTTCAAAATAACTGGATAATTTGTATGCAGTTGCAAGAATTTCTATTGCTTCAGCTGCCGTTTCTCTTTTAGGTTTCGAGGTCTCCACAGTTTCCTACATGATATACATGATATTATCAGATTTAAATGAAAAGTTGCACTGAATATTTAATAAGTCATATAGGAGTACGTATATATACATACCTCATCAAAGTCTTTGTTGATTGTTCTCAGGAAGTGATCTGACGGGCTTCTCAGGTGTGGACATGGAAAGCCGTTCAGAGTGAAGAACTTCATGCATGCAAGGAACGACTCATCAGCAAATTTGCTATATGTCTCAAATAAAGAAGCTAAGACGAAGAAGGGTCACCTCGGTGGCATCAGAGATGGCCCCGAAGAAGACCGTCCTGCCGGCGGCGAGCAAGCAGAGGCCGTGGAAGAGCTCGAAGACGTCGCCGCTGGGCTGGTGCACGGCAGCGATCACTGTCATGCCCTCGTGGGCGGCGACACGGGCGATGTGGTTCATGACGTGGTAGGAGGCGGCGCTGTCGAGGCCGCTGGTGGGCTCGTCAGGAAGAGCAGGCGCGGCCGCGTCAGCATCTCTATGCAGATGCTCAGCCGCTTCTGCTGCCCGCCACTGATACCCTTAGTGATGCGGCCGCCGATGCGCGTGTCCATGGCGTCGGCGAGCCCCATCTCCCGGATCACCCGCTCCGCGTGCGCGCGCGTTTCACTGGCAACGGCATCGTGTCTGGCAGCTGCAGTTGTGCCGAGTAGTACACGGCCTCGCGCACTGACAGCGTCGACATCAGCACATTGTCTTGGGTCACGTATGCCTTTGTTGTAAGTGTTATTCATTCAAAAGTTCCACTTGTAAGTCCGGATTAAATGAAATATATTTGTACTGAATATAATTGAACTGATCGAGTATGAGGAAACATAATACCACCAACTTCTTGAAAAAGATTGCAATCAGTAGGAAAAGCTTTTTAGAGTAAGCAAATTTTATTCCGGCATATGTAAAAGTTTTAAAGCATCCACAAGCAAATATACATGTGCTTATTAGGCAAATTATGTGCTTATTTTAGTGGCCGTGGTGTCCACCCGCAAATATACATGTTTTCATGATGATAGTGGACAAACTTAAAAAGGTGGTTGGTGTATGCTACGTAAGACGGTTGGCCTTAAGCAAAATTTGTAGAACAAATTTTACAGCCTCTGCAAATCATAAGTGTTTATGAGAAAGAGGTGATTTTGTGTTACCGAGGTTCCATAGGCAAGCTTCTCCTGGCGGCCATTAATTAAAAATCAGCCCTGTTTTATTCATGCCTGGCCCTAACCTTCCTGCAATGCAATGGTAAAGACATCAAAGGTTATAAGCTTTATTTTAGTGGCTGAGGTTTCCTCTACATGAATGGAACAATAAAAACAAAAAGATATCCACAGGAGTATACTGGAAGACTATTCCAATCATCAATTAGAACTGTTTGGTGTAGAGTCTAAATTGGATCGCCGGGACAGATTTGTGGTCTGGTCTCTGCAAATTAATTAAAAGCACACCCTGTTATGGACACAGTGAATGCCATGCGTCAGGGCAAAGGCTGATCTATCATCAGGTCGCATTCAATCAGTATCAAGGTGCCCAAAAAATCACGCCTACCGTCCACGTACACATCAACCTCCACTACAAATTGCATTTATATCCAACTAGCATATGTAATTCTGATAGTTTTTTTTCATCCACTAACGTGTATTTAGTTATCCACTAAAATAATATAAGATAGTTTCATTCATATATATAAACAAAAATAGTCTGATTTTTTTAAAATTATTTGTAATCCCCGCAGCAACGCCAAGGGGTATTCATCTAGTTACATAGGATTATATGCTCATTTGAATTAATAGGAGTATCTTGCCATTTTTTCAGTTCTGTTGATGAAATATGTGTGAGCAGTTTGTATCCGTTTGCAGTACTGGTTTTACTAGGAATTATATTGTTAATTATTCTTGTCATTCATGAGATGTAGGACATGGATCTTTATTCAGTTTGTTTTTGCTTTTCCAAAACAATGGACACCTTTTTTTCAAATGGTTTGAGTATTTTGTGCTGATCCCATCATTTCATTTCCCATTGTCACCTTCTTTTGGTGATGTAGCGAATTATGCTGCAATCTCGTTTTGTTCATTAAAATTAACCAGCAGCTTTTTGACAGTTTGAGCACATATACCTTTTTCCTAAATCATGTTGAAAACATGACACAGAAATATTGTCGGGTTCCAGCTTTTTTTTTCAAATCGTTGATAAGTAATATTGTCGGGTTCCAGCTATAACATGACACAGAAAGAAGGAAAATTTGTGCAAATCATTGTGTGCCGCTATATATCGGGAAGTATGATTTTCATACATGTCACACATTCAGATAAGTTCATAACTATTGGCACAATGAACATGCACGTGGACTATTGTTTGACTCGCAAATCATACGTCTGATGAACCGCACGCAATCAGTAGGTATGATACATTGATATTAGTTGTTATTAGTTGCTATCCTACAGTAATGCTTATACATATGAGATGTTTAGTTTAAGGAATAGATGGCCTTTTAGAAGTTGGTTCTAGCCTCGACAGCTACATACAACCACATGACATGACTATAAATAATAAAAACGAAGAATGATCGAAATTTATTGGGTTTATAACATGACATATCGATAGAAGGAAATTTGTGTAAATAATTAATTGTGCTGCTATCATGTAGAAAACTATGATTTTCATTTGCCACACTTTCAGAAAACGACATTGCATTACTAGCACAAGGATATGTGAACAACCACCAATAAACATGGGCGCGGACTTTCATTGACTCACAATCAATACACAGGAGTATCTACATGAGTAAAAAAAGAAGAAGAGTGATCAAAATTAAAGCAAGTCTTTTTATACTTAATTTCTTTCAAAAAAAAAAAGAATACTAGGTAGGGTAGGACTACACGTATATATATATGGAAGTTGGAACATGAACTGAATGTGGCCCGGCTGGGCCGGCATGTTTCCACAGAAGATTTCTGATGAGCCTCACGTGCGTGCTCGCTGAAACTGAATGAAGCTAGGCACGGTGGGTAGGATTCGTCAGAATTAATGGTGTCAATGCAAAGTTTGTTGGGGACGGAATCACCATTGATTTGGATGACAGCGTGGCGAGATTTGAATGAATCATGGAGCATAGCCTATGATTGCAACTACTTTGGCTGCAATTTCTGAGTTTTTCAACCTCTACGTAAAACACTATCTAGGTGTAGCATGAATAATAGCAGGTTTTAAGATGGCTAAAATGGTAAGGTGAAGGAGAGAGGAGATGAGAAACGGGTTGTTAGTTTGTATTTTTAAGAAACTTTTTTAAAAAACTTTTTGGGAGAGATAAGTGTAACCATGTATTGATAGTGAAGAACTAACTACTATACTAGTAGACTCCAAAATCTTATAGCCAGCACTGCCAGCACTTATTGGAAAAAAGTTGGATAGTGACAACTCTGACTAGAGGACCTGTTGGCAGCATGTTTGCATAGCATGTTGCTCCTAAATCTCTCTTAGCGTGTCGCAATGTGACTGGACATCCATGTGCTGCTAGGTGCGGATGGTCGGCACCCAACTTGTTTTTCCCTCTTATTAGCAAATAGTATTTGGCTTAGTTGTCCTGTGTTACTACTTGGCATGGTATGGAGTGCTACTGTTTCAAGAGCAAGCAATCTGTGTGTGTACTTCCCCGGCCATCTGTATCTGGGAGGACATCTCGAATGAAAATGTCCAATTTTTTTTTTTTTTGAGGAATGACACAATACAACACAGACGCCACAAGACGCACGCACACTCACCCCTATAAATACACGCGACGCAAAACCCTACCCCTATGAGCACCGCAAAGGCAAATATGAAGATTCTCGAAGTCACCATTGGCGCCTCGTCGTCGACGGGAACATCACTTACAACTTAATGCATAACAGGAAAATCCTAGGAAAATCCCAAGAAAAGGTGTGAGCACCGCCAAGTATTTGAACCCCGATGGGTAGGGTCCCACTGGACCGCCCTACCATTGGACTACAAGCCAATTCGCATGAAAATGTCCAAACTTAGGACCTCATATATGTATCTTGCATGAAACATTCAGTTTGAAGTCCATGCCGTAAATCAGCACATGTGTGAGGAAGCTTTTGAAAAGTTCAAGCAAACAAGGTGTATTTGCATATACGTCCAATAGGAATATATGAGTTGCACCGCCTGTTATATACAACCGTTGTCCCAAAAAAAGATGCACCAACTATGAATCTAGTTCTAGTCAAACTGTCACAAGTTTAATTAAATTGAAAGAAAATGATACCAGCTTTTATAACTTCAGATAAATATGTTATAAAACACAACACATGACAAATTTGGTGATGCTTATTTAGTATGATAAATACAACACTTAAAAATTGTTTGGCTTAACACTCATTCATTTTTTTTTTTATAAAATCATACAGATAAATAAACACATATAAAAAGTGGAAACTGTTTTTTTTTTAAAAAAAGTGGAAACTCTAATAAGTTTTGGAAAGATTGACTGTTTTAGTACGAGATGAGATGAGATAGACGTACGGTAGATGACGAAGGGACGGACGCACCTGCGAGGGTGTCGAGCAGCGTGGTCTTGCCGCCACCGGACGGGCCCATGATGGCCAGCACCTCACCAGGCCGCGCGTGTCCGCTGATCCCATCCAGAATCCTCACTTCCGGCGCCCCACGGGGCCACCGCCGGCAACCGTCACTCGCACGTCCTCCCACGTCACGAACGCCCTGGGGTCGCCAGCGCCGGCGTCGGCAACCGCCGCCGACGATGGCACTACGTCCTGCAGCTCGCACCCGGCCGGGCCAACGGCGTAGGCTCTGTCGTCACTGGCGGTGCCCGCCGGGGCACTGTGACGCCCGCGGCCGCGTCCCGCGAGCCACGACCACCAGCTGCCGCTGCCAGGCTGATGAAGATGGTTAGCGTCTGGTGTGCCGCCACCCCAGCGCCATAACGGCCGACCCGGGCTCGGCGTCGCCACCCACCTCGGCAACGGCGATGGCGTGCCCGCCATGGCTACCAGGTCGTGTCGTACGTCCCCAACCAACTCCTGCGTGCTCCAATTAATAGGCAGGATGTAAGTAGTGGTACTGATCGCGAAGAGGAGCCGACGAGGAGAAGTCGAAGAAGGCGACTAATTAACGACGGAAGACTACAGCTGAGGGTAATATAAAGGGAGTCAAGGAGGTTGTTGTTAGCTACGGGGTCAGAGAGCAGCGCATGGCGCATTCATGATGACCCAATTCTTCGTGCAAAGATCGATGCACTGGCCGGGTGCAATGCATGGCAGCCGTCCTTTCTCTGCTAGCCACTCCGACACGTACTCACCTAGCTAGCTCCACTGTACCAGGGCCCTGATCTGATTTTCTCTGGTTGATACCCCTTGTGATGAATAATAATGGGACCAAGATATTCCACGCATATATGGTTGGGCAAAAGTTCATTTAGACTCCTTTAAGTATAACGAATGTTTTTCAGTGCTTCAAACACCAGCTTCAAATGATTTGTATGTTCTGACATAGAAGGGCTGTACACCAGGATGTCATCTAGGAAGACCAGCACAAATTTTATCATATATGGATCGACTTAACACTTGGTTCATGATGCACTGGATGGTTGCTGGAGCATCAATCGTCCTGTTGCTATGATCCACTGCCTCTACAAGACCCTGGCAGAGAGTAGCGCATTCGTGACGATTCAATTGCAAAGATCGATGCACATGCATACGTACTCACCTATCACTGAGCCTGTTTAGTTGCCATGCAAACCCAAAAAAAATTGAGTTTGGATATTGTAGCACTTTTTTGTTTGTATTTGGTAATTATTGTCTCACCATAAACTAACTAGGCTCAAAAGATTCGCCTCCTCGACTTTTACATCTAAACTGTGTGCAGTTAGATTGTTTGTTTACCTATATTTAATGGCAAATGCATCAAGTGCAAACCAACCTCGTGGTGCAAACCGTACAAACTTCTAACTGGGCCATAGGATGTTGATCTAATGGTCTAAAATGAATAAACAGAGTGCACCATTGCGAGGAGCTCGTAATGGACATATTATTTGCTATTTTTGGAGCTCCCAATTATAAGATATAGATTTTGCAAATTAAAAAAGGAGTGCAGACATCATCACTACGTCGGCCTCCCAAAGTCCGCCCCTCGCCACCACCGACTGGGCCGGGCTAGGCGGGTGGCACGCACGCTGCCAGCGCTTCCACGCCAGCAGATGGACGGGCGGGCCACCACCTGCGCCACCCGGGCGGTTGGAGACGCAGCAGCCGGCCACCCTCGCGACGCCGCATGCGCTTGTGAAATTCAAATGAGGAGGGGGCGACGTGGCGGCCGCCCGCGTGAAGTCCACACGGCGTGGGGCGCTGGAACGGCGCTTTCGGGCGATTTTCTACTAGCCACGGACACGCTGCGCCGGCGCGGAGCGAGGGCGCCCGAGGCGCGCGGGGTTTGCGCGCCCGAAGTGTGGCTGGACCCGCCGATTCAGCGGCCCGAGCCTGGTTTTCACCCCGAATCGCGGATTCAGCATGTTAACACCGGTTCACATCCGGTTCAGCTAATTCCCCGACCGGTTCCTGCCCGGTTTTCGACGCTCTTTCATTGGAAAATTCTTTCCCACCAACCAGGAGGCGGTTGCATACTAAGGAGGTCGGTTTTGGGCTAGAAGCAAGGATAACCCTCCATTCTCTCCCCCTCCTTTCTATGTAAAGTGACCGCCTCTTTGTAAATCAATTCATTCAATCCATCAATCCATTGGTCATTCATTTCCATTCTCACACACAAGAAGCCGGGTACAATGTAGCATTAGAGAGGAGAGCTCCACTTTCATATCTTAGCTCTCTAGTGTAAGGAGTGAGTGAGGAAGAGAGAGAGATGGAGAAGGACCGGAGTTGTCGGCTACCTCCACTAGTGTTGTCGAAAGCATCGCGTACATTCAGCGGAAGGAGTGTCGGGATGTTGGCTTCCTCTCACTTGTAACTCGGGGGGATCTAGTATGGAGTGGAGTAAAAAGGTTAATCTTTGGCAATAACTTCTTACTTCAAACGAGTGTTGTTGCTATTTACTTGCGGGTTCGTCGTTCGTCCTTGGGGCGGATGCTCTAGTGGAGGGCCTCGCACAGCGAGTAGTAGTTATAGCGTAGACGTAGTGTTTATGCTAGAGGCTACCTTCGTTTGCCTCGACTCGTATAGATGAGGTGGTAGGCGGCAGGTGGTGAATGCCTTGTCCGTCCCTTGAATTCCCCATGTAAGTGTTCGGGCGTAGCTGTAGGCCAGCAACGCAGCGGACCAAGTGTTATCCGGTGCCCGAAGTAAATAGGTAGTGGCAGAGCTATCTTATATAGGAACTCTAACCTTAGAAGACCTTGCTACTCTTACCTTCTCTCTTTTGCTATCCCCGAGAACTAGCTATGAGACACACAACCGTTCGTGTGGAAATACGATGCCCCTGAATACTTAGGGTAAAAAGCTACAACGACATTTACGTGCACTTGCGGAACTCATTCTGTTTGCGTTAAGAAACACCAACAGTGCTCATGGATCCTTAATTAGTTTACTTGAGGCTAGAAAAAACCCCTATATTTCTCAATAGCGTCCCAGATGGTTGGATTAACTGACGTAAGGGTTTGTGGCAGGGTGACCACAGCTCTCCCCCATTTCTTATACTGTGGCTGATGTTCTTTGTTGCCTCTTGCAACATCCTTGCATATTCTTCTTGCTTAGGCGACACCTAGTTCCTAGTGATTGATTACTGTCCTATTCTTCACTGTCCTCTTCCTTCAATTCATAGAGGCTGATGAAGGTGGTTAGGCGTCAGGCGTGAGTCTAACCAGACAGCTAGCTGCAGGTCGCCGCTCGCCGGCCGGCTCACCGCCCACTCCAATTAATAGCTGGACGTGTACTGGTTGGAGGACCACGAAGAGCCGACACCTAGCACAGGAGCTAGACGTTGTTGGCCCGTGTATGGGCCGCGGAATGAAATAGAACGGAAAACTTTCTTCAAAAAAATTGAAATAAAATAAAATGGGAAACGATGGAGCAACATAGAAAGAAAGATGAAACAACAGGGAGTAATGGGAGTCAAGGGAGGTTGTTGTTAGCTACGGTCAGAGAGCAGTGCATTAAACCGGTCAGAATTAAATTAATCATTATCGAGTGTCGACCATGCTTGCATTGAATTGCATCGACTTGCAAAGACGCACATGCTGACGATTGCACTAGGAAGGGGACGACACTGCTTGGTGGCCAGGGTGCGCCTCTGCTTGGGCGCCAAGGTATGCTGCCGCTTGCGTGTGAGAGAGAGATGCCTTGGAGTGATGTGGCGGTTGAGAGATGGGAGAGGGAATGGCATGACGAGGCTAGGATTAGGGCGGGAGCTTTTAAGCACCCGTCACTTAGGCATCTGCAATAGTAATAGCTAGTGCTAGCTATGTAGTGGGCTGATGTGGAGGTGAGAGACAATAACAAAGACTATTTTATATTATTAGACCCACATGCTCTTCTCACATATTCTTGGGCTACGTGAAATAGTCTAGCTATTTGCACGTAGCTAGTGACTACTCTCTCTCTCCTACATTTTTCTTGCCACGTCACATCTAGATAGCTAAATAGCTAACCATTGGGGACGGCCTTATGTCTTTGGCAAAAGGGCTAGCGTGCAGCCCCTGACCCAAGTTGGTGTTTTGGACATGCGTCAAATACATTTTTTCTATACACTACTACACAACTGATTTTGCACAACGTTTTTCAATGATTTTTCGCGGACGGTTAATTGAAAAAACACCATGTTTAATGTCATGATTAACAGTGACGATTATTTTCTATTAACCGTGGCGGTTAGCATAACGCCACGGTAAATCGATTAACCGCGGGCGCACCGTAAGTCGAGCACAAATCAGAAACTTGAAAGCCCATTCAAGCCCAATATCAGCTCCCGGTATATATACGAGCCCCTCTAAACCCTAACTCCCATTACTACGGGATTGATTTTTGCGAGGTGTTCGGATTTTATTTTCCGTGGCGGGCATTTGTGAAACCGCCACGGAAAATCGATGGCTTGGCACCACCCCACCCCCCCCCCGGCGGAAAACCACCACGGTTAATCGATTAACCGTGGCGGTTTTTTAACAATGCCCGTCATGGAAAATCACTATTAACCGTGGCGGGCATTATAAAAAACCGCCACGGTTAATCAACAAATAACCGCCACGGTAAATCGGGCCCAATTCTAGCAGCCCAAAAGCCCATACCAGCCCACTAATAGGTGGTCCATATAAAATGAGAACAACACTCCCATCCCTAACCCTAACACTCTCTGCGCCTGCCCCCTCTCTCTCTCATCCCGACCCGCCCACCTCCCCCCTCTCTCCCCCCCCACTTCACCCCCGACGCGGGCGTGCTCCCTCCTCCCCATTCTTCCCGACGCGCCCGGGGAGCGGAGAGGAGCTGGAGCGGCGGCCCTTCGAGCGGCGCGGGCGCTGGGCGCGCCCTCCACCGCAGGGCGGCCCCGGATTCGGCGCTGAGGAGGGCGGCCGGGCGTGGTGGCCGGGCGGGCGGAGGAGGCCGGATCCGGGCGGGAGGAGGGCGATCCGGCGCTGGGAGGAGGGCGGATCCGGCGGAGGAGGGCGGACCGCGCGGAGGGAAGCGGATCGGCGGCGCCCATGCATCTCGGGCGGCGTCCATGCTCGGCACCGCGCGGCGGGCTGAGCACCCGCCGGTGGCGCTGAGCTGAGACCCCCGGTCGGTGCCCCGAGCCCGCTAAACCGGTTTCAAGCTGGATTTTTTTTTTTTATTTTTTTATTTATTAACCGGGCGGGCATTGTTAAATAACCGCCACAGTTAATCGATTTTGCGTGGCTTAGACATTTACCGCCACGGTTAATCGTTCGATTAACCGTGACCCTAGCTCGTGGCGGTTCCTATGCCCGCCACTTAAAAAATCTAAAATGCCCACCGGAAGTTCAAACACGCAGTAGTGTCCTCTTCTCTCCTCTCCCTCTCTTCTCAGCCAAGCCGCCGGCGTTCCCCGCCCTCTCCCTCCCGTCCGGAGGCGGACACTTCCCTCATGCCGCGGGACGCCGCCCCTCCCTTCACCACTCCCTACCGGGCGGCGGCCCTCCCTCCCTTTCCTTGCCACACTCCCTGCCGCACTCGTGGCGGCGCGGTGGATCTTGGGGGCAGGCCGCGCAGATCTCGGGTGGCGCGGTGGATCCCGGCCCCCCTCCTCCCTCCAACCCCGGGCGAGGCGGAGTGGTCCGAGCGGTGCGGGAGAGGTCCGCGGTGGCAGCGGTCCAAGCGGGCGGAGCGCGCGTGGCCCCCCGACACGGGCGGGCCGTCGGCCTTACACGAGGCGTGCGCGGCGGCGGGTGCCCAGCTGGATCTCGTGTCGGGCGGACGTGAATGCGGGGCCCCGCGGTGGATCCAGACCACCGACGCCCGATCCCACCGTCCAGGATGGCGAATCCGGGCCCCGGCAGCGAATCCCGGCGGCGCAGCCCGGATGGTGGTGGTTTTGGGCTCTCTAAAAACCGCCACGTAAATTGATTATTAATGGTGATCAGATGTTCGTGGCGGTTATGAAAACCACCACAGGAAATGAATTTTACCCGCCACCATTAATAAGATGCGTAGTAGTGATAATAAGACACAGGAAATATAGGTTTCAAAAAAAAAAGACACAGGAAATATATGATTGTGTTTGTCGGTAGTACATTAACCGACAAAAAGAATAATTTATTCTGTCAGTTTTCCATTTCTTGGTTGGTTTCATGATCCCGACATAAAAAAAATCATAATTATCCTATGTGTGCTTATTTCACTTGGTGCTTCTGGTTTTTTTTTTTTTTTTTTGACAACATGGTGCTTCTGGTAGTTGATCACAAGCCAAGTTATTGAGACCATATATTTGCTGCTGCTCTACGTGATTGAGGTTCTCAGAAACAAGAAATTGAGACTGCTCGCTTGTTATTTAATTTAGAGGGTTCTATTATATTTTGTGCTGTGTAAAAGGTTTGGTAGATCCTTAGGCATCGTAGTATCTGGGCCGCTCATAGTGCATTCGAGTTTGTTGAATGGTTGATTACAATCTTATTGCTTACAAGGGAACTTTAGCACGCTGGATTCTTTTAACCTAGGTGTTTCTCTGGACTACTTAAAAAACGATAATCGATTGTAAGTGTTCCTCCTAAAAATTCTCTTTTCGTGGTGTTTGACAATAATTCTTGTTATTCTACTAAGAGAATCTGAAGCTAGCATCTATCGTCATGTCGCTGTGATTCTCTGTCTCTAGGCGCCGGTGGCTGGTGTCTGCGATCGAGTCTAACACATATTAGCTGCACCGCAACACTATTTAGGAAGGGTGTAGTTACATAATTGTTGTAGAATATGACGCACCATTTCAAAAAAAAAAAATATTTAGTAATATGTTGCGCTGTACATATTAAATGGAGTACTTTGGAAGGTACTCCTAGCCAGCAGCGAAGAAGGAGGAATTGAAACCTCACTCTCAGTAGCATCGCAGCCACCATGCCATCGCTTCCTCTTCACTATGACGACTGAATCGTGCGAGTGGATCTTGCGAAGCCAAATATGCCAAACCTCCCTGCTGAGGCTGCATCCCAGGAGAATGTGATCCATGGTTTCCGTCATTTGGTCACATGTGACAAGATACAAACATTAAATTTGGACCTCAGTAAATAGAAGTTAGCATACATATGCCCACAGTGTCAGTTTATTCTGGACATACAAGTAAATCACCTTGGGGGCCGCTTGGATTTCTAGTTTATCCATGTTTGACCTTGGAACTTTCTCAACATTTTCGGTTGTCTTGTTGGTGAACTAATGAACAATAGCTATGATTGCGCGGCTGTCACTTTTATTGTGTTCGAGTTTCTCCGCTGTGATCATGCGAATGTGTGTGCACGCACAGGTGCAGTAAGCTCTTGCTGGCGATTGGCGACGTGTTGATCCTCATCTCTCTGGCGAGCTATATATGCCAAAGGTGTGGTATTTTTCTTTGCGTAAAATCGTGGTACTCCATGAGGGAGCTCAATGTCAATACATATAGCATACCATCCATTTTAAAATGGCATAGCCAGACAACGAAAGCATTATATCCAGTTTATATAATTAGGCCAGTAAACAGATACAATAATGTAAGACATATACAGAAGACAACTATTATCTAATTATCAACACATCCGCCTTTGCCTCCCATTTTTTTGTCGAATTTCCTCAGTAATCTTGACGATAGTGAAGAACATCATCCTGTATATCACCGTCATTCCACAAAGGATGGCAAGGTTTACCCATTTAGAGTACCCCATCTCCACCTCCAATTTATTCTTCAGGACCTGAAAGCCACTGATTGTGGCATTAGACTGAACCAGCTGATCACTTGGGAATGACAGTCCAATGAACTCGTTCTTGTAGAGGCCTTGCACTGCGTACTTGTGGAAGGAGATGTAGTAGCAAGGGTACTTCCATATGGGCTTTGGGAGCTCATTAGGAAGGCGGATGAAGCCCCCAGTAAGCATCATTACCCCCTGCACTGAAGCTCCTATGACGATTCCCATAAGGAAGTCCGGAACAATCGCGGCGATAACCATCATCATGCTCTCAACTAGAAGGCAACACATGCAAACGACCAAGACGAAGTAGATAAAATGATCCACTCCTTTTGTTAGTCCTGTGAGGTAGTATAGCATTGCGCCAGGTAATACAGCAATGACAGATAGGTATGGAGTTGCTGAGAGGGTGTTTGAGATCACAAATTCTGACACGCCGTAGTGGCCACTAAGCCTCTCCCTTTCTGAAGACCTGAAACAAGGTGGAAATGCATATATTGTGGTAGTTAAAGTTATGCGCAGACATAAAACCAGAAGCTAGCAATAATGTGCATGCTAATTGGTTTTGAAACCAAATCTAAAAATATAGCATTCCATATTGGAAAATAGAACCCCCCCCCCCCCCCCACCACCACCCCTCACCTAAAGAAAGCTTATATTTTGTTCCTCACAATGGTAGAGTTCCTCCTAACATCCCACTCAGTTTGTATTGTTTAATTTCAATATCAGAAAGTCAATTCATGGTAATTTTGAATACATTTGTCTTCAGACAGAAACAAAAGAAACTTTTGGTAGGGTGAAGAGTCAACCTTTACGTCTTCTACAAAAGATGGAAATCCTCCAATAGCCATGAATGTTAAAAGTGCCACTGTATACATTATTGTTGCACATCGGCTCTGCAAAATCCAAGACTTGATCACTTTTACAAAGACAAATTAATATTTACCTATATATAGCCCTACCTGGATCATGTTAATCAGTTTATTACCTGGATAGAACTGTAGCTATAGCCAACTTGGTAGAAGATAGTGCCTAGGCATATGCCGATGCCCATATAGATGGCCAAACGCAACCAGTAATATCCTATGTCCCTGTGCATATTCAGGAATGATCTCCTTGTGAGCACAAGGAGCTTTGTGGCGAAGCTTGCTTGTTCTCTCCTCCTAAATGAAGCTCCATCCTGCATTATATGTAGGACACATCTTGTAATTTTTTATGCAGTCTACATATCCTTAGACTGGTCAACTGTATAATTCTCATGATTGGCCAACTGTACGTTTCAAGTAGCGACGAGTGCTCTCAACTTACCATGCTTTTCATTTCAACAATTTGGTCTGTCGTTTTTTACAAAATAATTGAGGATCTGTATGCCGTCGCCAGAATGTCTATTGCTTCAGCTGCTGTTTTTCTTGTAGTTTTAGAGCTCTCCACGGTTTCCTAATAAGATGATATCAGACGACAAATGAAAAGTGAAGATGCACATTATATGTACTAAATAAGTCATAGGAGTAAAGTATATATACCTCATCAAAATCTTTGTTGATTGTTCTCAAGAAGTGATCTGACGTGCTTCTCAGGTGTGGACATGGAAAGCCGTTCAGAGTGAAGAACTGGATGCATCCAAGGAACGAGCTAGCACAAGTCAGCAGCTGACAATTCTCTATTCAGAGATAGTCTCAAAGAAGCTACGACAAAGCAGGTGCACCTCGTTGGCATCAGAGATGGTCCCAAAGAAGACCGTCTTGCCGGCAGCGAGCAAGCAGAGGCCGTGGAAGAGCTCGAAGACGTCGCCGCTGGGCTGGTGCACGGCGGTGACGACTGTCATGCTTTCTCGGGCGGCGACGCGCGATGTGGCTCATGACGTGGTAGGAGGCGGCACTGTCGAGGCCGCTTGTGGGCTCGTCGAGGAAGAGCAGGCGTGGCCGCGTTAGCATCTCGATGCAGATGCTGAGACGCTTCCGCTGCCCGCCACTGATGCCCTTGGTAATCCGGCCCCCATGCGCGTGTCCATGGCGTCGGCGAGCCCCATCTCCCGGATCACCCGCCCGCATGCGCCCGCTCCGCAACGGCATCATGTCCGCGCTGCAGCTGCGCCGAGTAGTAGACGGCCTCCGCGCACTGATAGCGTCGACATCAGCACGTTGTCTTGGGTCACGTAGGCCTTTGTTGCACCAACAGTTTTATTCATTCAAATAAGTTAGCTTGTAAGTAAAAGTCCGGATTGAATGCAATATATCTCTACTAAATAGAATTTAATTAAATGAATGCATGACAATACAAACCACACCAACGTCATGAAAAAAAGATTGCAATCACTGTCTATAGGAAAACTCTTTGTAGAGGAAGGAAATTTTATTCCAGCTTATGAAAAAGTTTTGACACAACCATTCATAATTATTAGCTAAATGTTGCTCACCTTCTAACGTGGTAATTGACCTGTAACTCTTAAATTTGTCTAGTACCATTACAAAATTGTAGATACTCCGTATATATTTAAGATTGACAATGCAACCACTAAAAGTAATCATTTTATGCAACATTATATAAATAGAGGAGGTATAAAATGTCACTTTTGTCGTCCAATTTACCTTCTTCCTCTCTACCCTCTCTACACCGGCAAAAGGAATGCTAGAGCAAACCTCCTCTCTCTCTCCTCTCGAACGTTTGATGACAGAGCCATGAAAAGGACGAGTTGAGGTGCTAAAATGGTGGTTCATGACATACAACACGTGGGTCGAAACCCATTCATAAATCGCAAGCAAGCAGGGAAAAGGCCGCCAGCGCACAAAGCAGAGGCGCTGCGATGCACATTGGGATAGAGCTCAATAGGGAGTGGGATGGAGGTCTGGTAGCATACCCTAGGCGAACAAGTGAGGTGTGGCACGCGGAGCACAAGCACAGTGACCCACGAATAAGAAAGCGCTAGAAGGAGAGCGGGGCAAAGCTGGGCTCGGTCAAAAAGCATGGAGCATAGCTCGCCATTCGTGTCCAACAACGTGGGAGTTAGAAGTTCAGTGCGCCGCTATTAGCGCAGAGGTAATTAAGTAGCGGCAACATCCGCCTAGAGAGGAACAAGGTAGATTGGAGGATTTGGCATTTCATACCTCGCCTCTCTCGTGGATGGATAAATGGTTTTTTAAGTGTGAATGAGGTGTTCGCCAACAAATATACAAATTTCCATTATAAGACTAGATAAATTTAGAAGTTTGTTGTGTGGTGTATAAATTGCTATATAGATTTTGTTAAGGACATAAGAACGATGTAGTATTAACAAAGAAATCTGTATAGCAATTTTTACACAGCCTCTGTAATTATATGTTTATACGAGAAAGAGGAGATTTTGCCTTACTGAGGTTCCATAGGCAAGCTTCTCTTGGCGGCCATTAATTAAAATCAGACCTCTTTTACTCATGTCTGGTCCTAACCTTCCTGCAGTGAAATGGTAATAATGTCAAGGGTTACACACAGTAACGAAATCCAAAGTGTCGAGTGGCTTCCATTTTCAATCATCCGATACACTCCCGTAATAAATAAATTTCTAGATTTTTTCAGACACATTAAGAAGGTTGGCAAAAGACACTTAGACACATGTATCCTCATCTCCTTTCCTTTCATTGACATTATTAACAGCAAAGGTATGTTGCCATGATTTTTCAGTACTGTAGTTGCATGAATGAGCAGTTTGTATCAGTTTCTTGTACTGTTTCAGTTACTGTAGTATTACCCTTGTCACTCATTCACGAGAGGCAGGACACGGAACTTCCATTTTGCTTTCCCTAAAAGGAGCAGAAATCAGAATATTCTAAAGTTTTAAATTGTTGAAAACAAAATATGTTGGTTTTGAGAATGATGGTGCGAGGTGAGTATGATGCCCCCAAGATATGTATACTGCACTAGTATTTTTTTCCCCATAAAACTAACACATGGAAGGATTAGGCCCATAATGCACTTTTATTTCAGTTACTGTTGATGACCCTTTTCCTAAACCATGTTCAAAACATATATAGAAGGGATTAATTTGTGTAAATAATTGTGCCGCTATAAATCAAGTAGGAAAGTATCATATTTTTTCATATGCCAGCCCACGTTCTCAGATAAGTATTTTTTTTCATAACTAGCACAAAAAACATGCACGTGGATATGCTAGAGCAAGCTGTCTCTTTTAATAAAGACTTGTTTGGTGCTGAAGAAGAGAGCGGTGTTAGGTTAGGACATGATTTCGGCATATAGATGAAAGTCACAGTTCAGGAAAATGAGCTCTTAGAAGCACAATTTTCTGAACAGGAAGTGAAGGAAGCTGTCTTTGCCTCATATGTTGAAAGAGCACCCTAGACCTGATGGGTTCTCTTTTTCTCTTTTAACAAGTATTTTAGGATGTTATTAAAGATGATCTGATGAAGCTCATTAGAGCCTTTGAACAAGGTACCACAATCTAGATAGATTAAACTATGCTATGATCACTTAATTCCCAAGGAACTTGAGGTTAAAGTTTTTAACAAGTCTAGACCTATTAGTTTGATTAATTGCAGCTTCAAGATTTTTTAAAAATGCTGAACAATAGACTTATCAAAATAGCAGATAGGTTAGTGGCTTCTAACCATACTGCTTTCATCAAAGTGAGGTTCATTCTAGAAAGTGTACTTATAGCCTATGAAATTATTCATGAGGTGCATAGGGGGAGAAACAAAGGGGGTGTTCTTAAGTTGGATTATGAGAAGGCTTATGATAGAGTTAGTTGGTCTTTCCTTGAGGAAATATTGAAGTCTAGTGGTTTTGGCTCTAAGTGGAGAGACTGGCTAAAGCAAGTACTTAAAGGTGGGTCTATTTGTGTCGATAAAATGATGAAAATAGTAGTTATTTCAAACCCGCAAGGGATTAGTGGGGGACCCTCTCTCCCCATTGCTTTTTGATTTAGTTTTTGATGTATTTCTAGAATGATGATGAGAGCAACTAACCAGGGATTGATCTCGGTTTACTACCTCAGGTGTATGAGGGAGGTATCATCAATCATAGTATGTAGATGATACCCTACTTTTTTCTCGAAAATGACATAGAGAAGGCGGCCATCAATTTTAAGTGGCTTTTAGTGGGCTTTTGAGCAGATGTTCGGGAATGAAGATCAACTATGATAAAAGTGATCTCGTGACAATAGGTATGGATGAGGATCAATCTAATAGTTTTGTTAAGCTTTTTCTATTACAAGAAAGTGACCTTCCTATCAAGAACTTAGGGGTGCCTTTACATGTTAGGAAATTAATCAAAGAAGACCTCCAACCAGTAATAGACAAAAATATTAAAAGGATTGTTGGGTGGAAAGGTAGATTACTCTTCTATGATGCTAGATTGGTGCTTTAAAAGTCTGTCTAGCTAGTATCCCCATTTATCTCATGTCAATTGTGAAATTTCCAAAGTGGGATATAAACATGCTAAATACCCATATGGGACACTTCTTATGGGATAACTGAGGAGAAACATAGATACCACCTGGCCAACCGGAAGATGTGTGCTCCACAAAAAGAGATGGGTGGGCTTGGGATCCCCCGATTTAAGAAATTTGAACCTT